>CAXIVR010001126.1:37536-258980 GCA_964035755.1 Teleogryllus oceanicus
TGAGCAAGACGTGGTTAAAATTTATTTTTTGTTCAAAAACCCGCTTATCCTTGACTCGAAGTACGCAGTAATCGAGGGGGAGGTTGACAAATCAGACGAAGATATAGTGGTAAAAAAAGCACATTTGATTTGTAAAAAAGATGATTCCATAACAAATATTGCAAACGCGCATCTGGAATGTTCCTTCGACATATCGACGTATAAAGATGTACATTATGGCGAATTATTATAAAAATGTAGAAATATGTAAGAAATATGTCGTAATAGGTAAAATATGTAAAAATATATAATTATACCAAATTATATAAAATATGTTAAATAAAATAGTTCTAATTAATTAGTATGTCTTGTAAACTCAAAAAACGAATTGAATGCGTGAATTTATTGATTGATCGATTTATTCATGTTTCCAGGCGTCAACTGCTCTGGTCATTAGTCCCGTTATGTAGTGCATGTTTTCTGGAGATGGCGGTGATCTTCCGCTGGATGGCGAGACCCGGGCACCGACCTACCGTCGGCAGTGGGGTTTCCTAACTGGGACTCTCCTACTAGGGGGGCCCCGCCCAGCCTTTACAAGCTCTAAGCCCCGGCTGGTCTCCGGGAATGTGTGGATGATTTTAGTGGCGTGTGTGGGTGTGTGTGTGGAAGGGGAGATGATAGGACGGGAATGGGACGGACAGATCGCGCGCGGTCCGTGGCCCGTTTGTTAGAGTACTGCCGGCATTCGCCTGGGTTGATCGGAGAAACCAGGGAAAACTCCCGATCAGACCGCCGGCCGCTAGACTTCACCTCCAGACAGCCTCTGAATTCGACCTAGCGGGAAAATCTAGTGTCGAAAATCCTGCCGCGGTCGGGACTCGAACCTAGGACTCCCGGTCAGAGGAAACTCATTGAATGCATGAATCTAGTTCCTTAAAAACATGAAATTTCTATGGAAATCCGTTCCTAATCATAACAGACGCTGAAAGGTTGTCCCCCTTTCTTGTTTCCCAGTGATCTGGTTGCAGAACACAAATGCAATTGTTGGTAAGAGCTCCGTGATTCGCGCAGGGCGGGACGTTCCTGGCACACGTTATTTTAGCTATGCTGGTGTGCTTGGACGCGAAACGCCTTTTGGGAAACAGAAACATCTACGCTTGCTTCCACCCACAAGTTTTATACGAAGTCCACTCATCACTAGAGCCAACATTATTTTATTTAAAGTTCTTTATTTCTGCAAGATAGTTGCACGCACGAATCTCCACCATGTGCTCGGCGGGTTTACGGGAGCGAGTGGAGTCGACCTCCGTGTCGCGTCGGGGGACAGACTCGAGGCACTTTGGGGGCAGCGTAAAGCTGTCTCGGGGCCGTACGCCAAACGAGCAAAACCCCCGTGGACAGACACTGCGAGCGGGCTCGCCCCACCGCAGGGTGCATTCCCCAGGGGTCGAAACGACACCAGGTATTTATTTTCGTTCCTTCCAGTGACATTCTAGTATCAAAATATGTGTGAAAACTCGACGCTTGTGACCAGCAAAGGTGGTTCAGGGTATCAACTGATGTCACCCAGTACTTGAACGGGAGGCCCAGGGTTCGAGGCCCGAAAGGTGGCATGATTTTCGACACTTGCTTGAAACCCAGGTCAGTTTAGCCGCGTCTCGGATAATTCTAACCGCCTAAGGGCCCGGCTACTCTGTTCAGTAGTTTTCGTAGTTTCCCAACCAAACCAAGCGAATGCTGAGCAAACTCTAACAACGGGCCAGGGATCCCCCGATCTTTCCTTCCTCTTCATTGTCCTTCCTCTCCCTTACGTACAACACACTAAATGCACTAATTATTACATTTGCCGGGCAACCACTAGGAAGCATAGAGTTTTGTCCCGATGGGGGGTTCATTGGCGATTTTCCCTGGTTGAGGACAACCCTAAGCCGACGAGGCCGGATCTCGCCAGCACAAGGGGACGATCCCCCCACCTTCCGCGATAGAAACATATACTCCCCTTTACGAGACTGACGACATTAGCCGCTGATACGCCCCTAACCCCTAATTAATCAATTGATGGCTTTGTGTTCACACACTGTATGTCTCCATGGTCCGTTTTGAGTTAATATCTTTTGGAGGTCCTTAGTTCCTATTTACCTAGTGTACAAAATTGTATGGTCGGAGAGGAAAGCAAAATTGCGTAAGTAATGCACTTTACAAATTTTCAAGCTTGTTTTTCTCGTAATTGGGAATTTGGTTTTAAAACGTGTGCTCTAAACCATCGATGTATAAATTAAGTAAAGAATGAAATTATAAATGTTTTTTCCATGAACTTTTGGTGATATTTTTTTTTCGAGTTACATTAAAGTGAAAATTCTCGAGGTCGTTGTGTTTACAACAGAATATCCTTACAAAATATTTTCCAGTGTCCGCAGTTTCTTCAAGAAATGCGTCTTATTGTCTGATGTTCTATCCTCATCTTTCTTACATTGATGCCAAAGAGCAGTTGAAAATTGAATTATTTTATAACTTAACGACATTAATAGTTAACTAACGTTAACAATAAAGTGTCTTAAAATATTCATTAAAAACTGTTGCTTACTTAGGAAAGTAGATGGGAAATTTTAGAAAAAGGCTTTAGCCACAATTTTTTTTATGCCCGCCTTGCGGCTAATTTTGACCATGGCACGGTCGCCGTTGCAGGCCGTAAAGGTGTCCGGCGTTCGCTTCTAAATTCGCCCTGAACAAACCGCGTCAATTAGGGCAGCCGCGGGGCAACGACGCGTCGTTTGTCGTGGCGTCGGCGACGACGGGTGCCGGCGGGGCCGCTGGTCGGTGGCGGCGGCGGGCGTGCTGGCGTGGCTCGCGTGTCCATTGGCCCCGCGGTGGGGCGTCGTTGCCCCAGCGCGCTTAGCGTCGCACGTGTCTTTGGGTAGCACACGCCTTCGGGTTTTAGGCGGCCGGCGAGAAAAGTAGGTGCCTCCCAGGTCCTTGCGTTTGCCCGCCCTTTCTCTCGTCCGCTTGTTCTTGTCTTGTCCAGTTTTGTTTCTGGGGTATTATTTATTTCTCGGCAATATGTACGGTGACTAATGCATTGTACCTGACGGTTTGATTTACTAGGCTTTTGTTCTGATCGAGAGGTTTGAGTAAATAACAAGGAACGTATAGATCTATCACGCCGAAAGTTTAGTTTTTAGCACATAGATCGCGTTCAAGATAAAATTTCAGTTTAAATATGACCGTCTAATATTAATGTCGACTGGTTAATGACATATTCAACGACTACTGATTAAAGTAACGGAGATATGTTGAGGGACCTGTAAATTCTGTTACACCTGGTTTGAGCGTCACGTTGTGTATGATGAACAAGAAAATTCTAAATTCTATATACAATAGGAAATGAATTGCATCTTTTGGGTGACTATATGTAGAAGCTTATAGATCAAAGTCATGTCATATTTCTTTGTCTACCCTTCTTAAAAGAAGACAGATAACTGAATATCATAAAGAAATATTGTCTTCTATTAAGACCCATTTACATCACCACACTTACAAAGAAAAAGGTCTCTGCTTGAAGGTGAATGTTACAACCTCATTCTTCCATATCCGCAATATATGTGAAGACAATGAGATGATCATGAAAAGCGAAAGCATGCTCGTAAATTATTCATGTGTGCTGTGACCTTGCTGTTTGCTCACGCCGACTTTTGCTTCAGTGATGTAACTATAACAGTGATATGTAGATCTTTGAGTATATTTAAAGTATTTCAAATAGAATTGTTTCCAGAATGGAATTAAAGATTATTTCTCGCAGATAAGTGTGATTAACACAATCACCAGTACAACAAATGATTCTTTTGGAAGAAAACTTGATCACCCAGAAAGTTGATATCTTGAAATCTTTAACAGAATATTTATTTAGTGGAATTATTTTTCTTTGATTAAATGGTATCTAAATTCGTATTTGAATATTTGCGAGTGACATCAAATATTGGTTCCATTTCATTTGTAGACTATTGGAATACTTAATCATAATCGCATTTAGCAGCTGTTGTTATCAAGCGTTTGCTGGAAATCAAAAGATCATCTGTAATTTCTACATTGTTTGAATATTCTTTGATATTCGCGGGCTGCCGAAAATACCTGGGTTAGAATAGCATATCGGAATGATTTCCACAATGCTGTTCTAACCGATTCCATAATCGATGAGATAAGAGAGGACGAAATAATGGTTACCTGACAAACAGCAGTCTCGGATAATTTACTTTGTCCTGTCGTTGTGTCAGGGCAAAAATAATTCGTTGCGTATGGTAATCTATGAGGTGCGAAATCTGGAAATGTCCAACATACAAAAATGGTAGGTGGAATAGGCAAGTTGCCAGAACCTGAGAATCGTAAGCAAAACTAAATCAGCATACATTGCAATATGTGTACATCAGTATTTGGAAAAAATGATTATTTTGTGTTTCAAGAAGTGTCAACTTCTAAATTATTAGTTCTGTAAATGTAGTATTTTATAGTGTAGTTTATATCAAGGAGATGGCGTTGTTTCTCGACTGCTAGAACTTGAGATCCGGAGCAGACCTACACTGATTTGCGACGAGTTTCTCTTTAATCCTGCCAGGATTACGCCCTTGCCTCAACAAGTTATACGCTTTATGTCAAAAACAGAAACTGTGGACGTCAACGGGAAAATGTATTCTGTACAGTTGTTTAATTTAGGATGTCTACCTAAGTCATTTACAAGATGAATTCTGAATATGATAAGAAATGAGCGTTCTTGGCTAGAATTGTAATACAAATTTGCTCTTGTAATGAAATCTATTTTAAGAGCAAATCAGCTATAGATTTGGCTTTTGTTCCTCATCTTGTCCTTCTTGAAGGAATATAATCCTGCTGGACAACATGGAGAACGGTAATTTGAATAACTGTAATCCCATAACTCTAGAAGACTACACAGATAATGAAGTTACATTTATGTCCAGAAGCAAACAAGGGGCCATCTCAGCATTTGCTCTACTTGAGGAACATTTAATTTTATGTTCTCGAAAACCAAAGTTGAAGGAATCAATATTTAATACTTTAAAATTGCAATTTACTATAATACTCAAATAATCCTGTCTTATATTTATTGATAATTTTTAACATTCACGCAGTGGAGCGTTCTGGTCTGGTATTTTAATAATTTCTTTAGTTCAACATACGGCAAATAATAGTCGTAGGTAAAGGAAACCTAAAGTATTATTAAAGATTGTACCAAAGTAATACAAATAAAATAATAATAATACACACACACATAATAATAATAATATGTAGTACTTCACTCATCAAATTTAGTACAAAGTTTACTATGCACGTGGAACTGAAATCCATTTTAATTTTGTTATGCTTCTCAATGCCTTGGCATTTAAGCAATACTAACAACACACACACACATTTAATTTCGTAAGATAGTTCGACGTTCACTGCAGCCAATATAACGAAACAAGATCGTCGCCATTTTCAGCTCTCCAAAGCATTTCAGTTGTGCATCCAGTTACAAAGTTGAGACCACTGGTCGCCCTTTGCGCCTGGATGATTCTCCTCGTCGAAATTTCGAGGAAATTTACGAAATCAGTCTCGGCCATTGTAGCGCAAGCACTCTTCCGGTCACTCCTAAAATACACGCGACGCCCTATTTGACAGACCCCGCCAGAAGCACAGGGCACCGCTGTTTTCGGAAGCAGCAGACTGTCTACGGTTTGAGAGTACGTGATAGTTGAATACTTCATCTGCGATTGGTGTTTGCGATGTGACCTGTCACATCAGGAAAGCCCTTTTCCGGGAACAAGAAACGATTAACATGTGTTTATTACATGGTAAGGAAGGCTGTGGAATATAGTACTGGTGCCTTGTAAAAGCAAATATGCCCACACAAATTGGTTTTCCTATGTGGCAAAGTACTTTTGGAAAAAGGATTAATATTATGTAAGAATTAACTTATTAAACTTACCTTCACTTTGCATGACCATGCTTATATGAATTTACATAGCATTTCTTTTATTTTCTATCCAGAAATCTAGTTTCAAGTTAAGGATTATGATAGTATGTATGCCATAGCCTAGTGGTGTTGATTTGAGATTTTGAATATTTTCAATACTTGGAATTGTTTAATAAAAAGTTAAGTCTTAAATGTCACCTGAGTTCCTAAAATAAGGTACATAATAAAGTAATGGTTCCTAAAACAAGGTAATAAGGTATAAGAAACAATCTTAACGTACAAATCGGGAAAAATCAATAACTCGTTCGTCTCTGAAGCAGAATTCTGAGATTATTGAAGGATAAAGGAAAATTGTTCAGTCTAGTATGAAAGATGCCTCTATGTTATGTAATATGAGTATTAAAATTGAATATGATAGTAAATATTCTATATACTCTTTCAAAAGCGTAATTGTTTAAATTTTAATATTCAAAATAAGACACATTAAAATATTTATTGAAGAGACCTCATTAACAGACATTAGTTTATAAAAATATTACTGTATTTGAAATAAAACAGATAAAATAATATAAATTTACGCATTAATAATTTTATGACATTCATTGTATCTGGGGACTCATCAGGTGAATTAAAGATTACCTGCATTGTATAAAACATCTTCTTGCTGGGCACGGTTTCTATCTTTAATCTCTCGAAAACAAGGAAAGTCAATAATGTAATAGAAAACCAAAATGAAATAATTGGTATTAAAATGTAGGATAAACTGAAAGCATGCATAAAGCTGCATACTGTAGAAATAACAAACACTTTGTCTGACATAATTGCAGATTCGTGGTATAACGGTCAGGTACCGGGATTGTTGTACCAGAGTTGCGGGTTTCGTCGCCCAAGATAATACCTCCTTTCTCCGCTAGGTGGTAAGGAACGTATCGAAATTTGCGTGGTTAGACGAAGAGCGGGCCTGATGGCCTGAGTCTCGCCAGTAAAATAAGGCATTAACTAAAACTAAAACTAAAATCAGAAGATCTACACTACATAAACGAGGACACTCATAATAGATCAGGTATATTCCAAAATGTGAAAGAATCTCTTGGCCAGAATTCTCCCAGTACATTTAATATTTCAAATATCCAAACGCTTATTCCATGAACTGATGTCGTGCACTTCTCATACAAAAAAAAGTCGAATTATTTCGGTTTACGGGGTATTTCCCTCTAGAAGTATCTCCCGTAAGAGGGACACTACCTCAGTCAAATCGGCGTCGCATCTCTTCATCCAACGGGGAAGAAACACCGTCATGTCTATGGACAAAACACTAACTACAGTAACGGGAATAATGACGATAGTAGTATAGTTGTTAGGACATCAATTAATCAATGGAATAATTTCTGGTTGTTCAGGTGACGCCGTGTCAGGCTGTGTTGCCGACTCTTCGCCACCATGTAGGCGTTTCCAAGCACTAAGCATCTTGGCAAGGATTGAGCCTGAAGAAGGCCAGAAAACTCTCGATGTCGTCAACGTAGCCCAAGACGCTACGAAGGGCGTAACTGACGCAGAGAAATTCGATTTTCATGAATACAGTGACTTGACACTGTATTAAGGAACGCTGTTTATCATTTTGTGAGAAGGTTCATCACCCACATACACATCGCTCCCTCCCCCGCCCCCGACTGCTTCTCTAAATACGAGGCGGCACGGACGGGAGCAGTAGCTCAGTGCATCAACCGATGTCACTGCAGCGCCTCTGACCGGGAGGTCCTACGTCGTCGTTCTGTCCTTCCTCTTCCCCTTTTCCTATCCTCTTCCCTTACACACTTACACTAACATGCTCTACACTCCCCTGTTCCGAAGACCGGTCGGAGCAACAGCTTAGAGCTTGTCCGGCTGGGGCGGCCGCTGGTGGGACAGTCCTGATTAGGAGAAACCCACTCAGCCGACGGTACGTCGGCGCCGGATCTCGCCATCGAGCTGGGAAGATCACCGCCATCTCCCGAGAAACAAACGTGCAGTACACTAACGGGACTAATGACCAAAACAGTTGACGCGCCCGGAAACACGAAAAACAAACCAAACCAAGGAGGCGGCGCCGCACGCGAAGTGCGCTCAGCGCCCCGTCCACCGAGCTCGTAGCTTTCGGCGCGGCCGTCCAGCTTCGCATGCGAAATAGCGGTAACCTTTCCACCCGGGCACTAATATCGCGCGACCACCTCCAATTCGAGCGCAGCTGCGTCGCCGCCGCCCCCACCGCCACCGCCGCCAGTTCAGCTTATGGCGCTTAGAACAGGTATTGAGCGCGCGTGCCGCCCGATTACGCGCGCGGGTCGGGCGCCGGGGCTGACCGACGTTGGTCGGCACGCCGCCGCGCCGTCGCTGCCGAAGCAGCAGCAGCCACCGCCACCGCGCCGCGGCCGGACTCCGGAAGCGGGGGCGGGTCCATGGGGGGGGGGGCACGGAGCGAGGGCGGGGGAGCACGCGGTCCGCAGCGGACCTCGTATATCCCGTGATTGCGTCAGGCGGGACGATTATTCTTCGGCCGTCGCAAGGGGCTAGTTGGTTGGCGTCGTCGCCGCCGTCGCTGTCACTGACTCTGTGGCTGACTCTGGCGCTCTGGCTGACTCTGTGGCTGACTCTGTGGCTGACTCTGTGGCTAACTCTGTGGCTGACTCTGTGGCTGACTCTGTGCTGACTCTGTCGCTGACTCTGTCGCTGACTCTGTCGCTGACTCTGTCGCTGACTCTGTCGCTGACTCTGTCGCTGACTCTGCGCTGACTCTGTCGCTGACTCTGTCGCTGACTCTGTCGCTGATTCTGTCGCTGACTCTGTCGCTGACTCTGTCGCTGACTCCGTGGCTGACTCCGTGGCTGACTCGTGGCTGACTCCGTGGCTGACTCCGTGGCTGACTCCGTGGCTGACTCCGTGCTGACTCGTCTGACTCCGTGGCTGACTCTGACTCTGTGGCTGACTGTGACACTCATTGCACACACAGGAAGAAGTAATTTGATTAAAATACCACTATTGTCATCACTCAGCAGGTACTGCACTCGACATTTGTGTATATATTGTTTTATTAATATAATATCAGTAATAATACGATATTGATTGTTTCATATAGATATAAAAATTTTGTTAATTCATGATTAATAACTATTTATATTGATGGTATTGAAATGGACGTCCCTATTCCGAGTTGAGCTTTTGCTTTGCACGGGATTTCAACTAGCATCTTTCGTTTCGGGTACTTGACGACGATCAGACTCCTGCACAACAAAGTCGAGAATTATAATTTTTAATCGGTTTGATCATTGTTCTATTCCATTTCTCCCTTATTTCTAGAATTTCATGTCTTTTACGGTTCCACCTGGCTGTTAGTTTTCGTCGAAAGTTGTAATCTACAAGTTTTAGCAAACTGACTATTGAGCATTTCTATAATTTTGTTGCATGCTTTAACGAATTTCTCTTTACATCTAGTGAGCGCCTGTCCAAAACGCCATGTCCAACAACGCATGTTGACAAATAGATAGCTGCTTGGCATACGACGATGTTTTTATTGTCCGTTAAGTTCTAGGACCACATCGTTGTTTTTGCATAACAACATACAAGTTTTGATTTGGTTGTCGCTTATTATATGTTATCTGTTTAATATTTTTCAGTGGCTTCTCTTCTTCTTTCTTCTTTCTTTCTGTGTTCTCTTTCTCTTTTCTCTCTTTATGAATTTTACAAATTTTCCATTTAAATAAAATTATGTAATAAATTTTGATATATTTAAATTTGATTATCAAAAATTAAAAAAGAGACTGAAATTTATTGAAAATTAAAAATATATATTTGCTCTGGGTTAATTGTGGTGCTTTTCAACTTTGTTCACGGAAGTGACATGGACTCGTCGGAACATTTTAAGTGATTTATTTAAAAGTATCTCAAAGGAGCTGTCCTCTGAAAGAATTGTACTACGTATCAAGACAAACTTTTGTCAAAGATCAGATAGTTGACGACCAATTGAGAAATCCAGTCACCTTTTTGGTACCTCTACTCAACAAATTAGGATGATTTGCACAACGTAAGCGAATAGTAATGGTACCAGATACCAGAAGAATTGTTTTCAGATGGGCAAACAATTGCCCTCTAGAACAGGCTGTACATTATCCAAGAGGAAAATCTCCTTCGTGAAGGACTTTCTTAATTAATTTTCCATGAATTAAGAATCGAGGGCAAGAAAGCTAATAGGAGAAGAAATTTTCAGTCTTCGGTTGCACAGTCTGAAGAAAAATATTTTATAAAATGATTATTTTACAAAAATGGATCTTTAGATCGAAATACGTGACATGGAAAGAAATAGCAAAACTGTTTTGCAATATTTGACAAATATAACAATATTAGTTTTCGAGCAATTTCGTCTTATCTACAAGGCAGGAACACTTTAATGATAGTGATACTTTCAATTCACATTAGATTGCTTAACCTGACGTTAACCCTTATATACCTAGCTTGCCGTATGGGCACGCTGTTCGAAACAATAGATAGTTCAAACTTTCACCATAAAATTACGGAAATGCAATTAGAACTTCATGTTATTTTCCATCCCATCCTAAAGATGTCACCATGTGCATTTCAAAATGTCGAGAAAAATAATTTTTAATATATTTTAAAATTATAAAATGGAGTAATGATATTTTTAAATATTTCTGGCAGATAAGGGTTAATGGATTAATTGGGTTAATGGTAATGGACATCACATACTTCTATTGGTGTGACACGAATTCATAAACTTTTCTTTTGTCTTTACAGTTCCCTTCTTGGTGGCCATCTATTCTCGAGATTGCTCCAATTTCAACAGGTTTCAGTTACAGTCTAGCATCTTTTTATTACACCCATTTAAAGAATCTAGATATGACGTAGCTTGTTTTCAGACAAGTGAAGAGAGACAGAACCTTCCGTATGAGACAAATATAAAAGAAGTGCTGGTTCTAGGCGTCACACCAACTATGGAATTTCTTAAATCCTGGGCAGTCTGAATTCTACTTCATTTGCTCTACGTCAAATGTCAGATTCACTTCGTCACATCAAAGACCTAATCGCCGCGAACTTGGCTATTTTGGACAGTCGACGCTCCGTAGTCAAGCTGAGTAATCACGAAGGAGATCTTTCACGAAGAGTTTAATTTCCCACAAAAAGTGATGAACGAGAGCACGAAGCGTGATTAACCACAGGCGTCTGCGCAATTAGTTTAATTGAGTCAAGTGATGGGTGTCTATCGAGGTAGATTAGATTAGTCGAAATGGCTCCTATAAAGCACTCTTAACTATTGTGCTTATTTATGCTTGTAAATGAACTCGTAGAAAGAAGAAGAAGATAACCCAGAGGACCACCCTGTGCTCAATAGATGTGACCTTTCGTAAAAAAATGATTTACTGCTATTCGTAAACCAAATTTATGATTTGTGACTAGGTATTAAAGTTTTATTAGTTCCCAGACATGTACACGAATCTCCTGCACTCGTATCATTAATTACTGCTTATTAATACGGCGAATCAAAACACTTGATGAATGTGGTGAGGCAAATAATTTTTTCCTATGCCCTGAATAGTACAGTAGAAGTTAAAGTGCATAATAGGATTCTGCATAAAAAACGTACTAAAACACAATGTATGAAGATGACAGAAAATTAATTTGTTCAACTCTTTCTGACATTAGCTAATTTATCTTTCGATGTCACAAAGAAATCAACGCTCAAACATGTCGAATAGACATCTCGAAAACATTGAGACAATAAAGAAAACAAAGTGGGTCAACAAGGAAAATATGAGGAAGGATGCCACATTACTTGGCATAAAAGAAGAAATAGGTCGCACAGGAGAAACTGAAGGCAAAAAGAAGAAGGGAGAAGAGGAGGTGATAAAGAAAATAAAGAGACATAGGAGCGGCAAAGCAGAAAAGAAGGGGGAGGATAATGGACGAAGGAAGAGGAAAACGAAGAAAAATAATGCAAGGATGATGTGTGTGTGTTGTGGGGGAATGGACAAAGATAGGGAAAGAAAAATTAGAGACAAATACGTGGAGAAGACGAGACCTTCCATTGCATCGCTTCCACGATTCTCGCGGCAGTCTCCGGTAATTGGTTGCACGTCCCGCCAGCTGAGCGGGCGCGCGAGCGGAGCGGAGCAGCGCGCGAGCGGCGGCGCAGGCGGTCGCGCACCGGGAGGCCCCGGGCGGGCTGGCGGGCGCAGGCGGCGGGGTCGAAGCGGACGCGGGCCATCCGCCGGCGGCGGCGGGCGGCGGCAAGCAGCGGTGGCGGCGGCGGCGCTGGCGAGGCGCGCGCCCGTAGCAACGCCCTGGGCGGCGGCGAAGGCGCGGCGGGCGGGAGGTGGGGCGGTGGGGCGGTGGCGGCGGCACGCGCGACGCGCCTGGCCCCGCTGACGGCGCCGCGGTTGCTGCTGGCTCGTCGCGCGTCGCCGCCAACCGAATCACGCGGAGCGGGCCTCCGCCCACGGGCGCTGGCGGCGCGGCGGGCGCTTGCACTCGGGCGCGCCGCGCCGAGCAGCCCGCCCAGCACGCCCAGCCCTGCGTCGCCCCACCTCCCGTCTCATCAAGTCCTCGCAGCCCCTCCCAACCCTATCGATCCCTCCCAGCCACTTTCAGCCTCTCCTAGTCCGTTTTAGTTCTTCCTAACCCTTGCCAGCCCCTCTCAGCCACGATCAATCCCTCCCAGCTTCTTCAGACTCCCCAGCCCCACTCTGCCATTCCTGGTCTCTCCTAGTCCTTCCCAGCCGCTTTCACTCTGCAGACCCTGACATCCATTCCTAGTTCCCCTGGTTTAGTCTCTCTCAGTACTTGTGAATCACCCACTTTCGTCTGCACACTCAGTTCCTTCAAGTTTTTCCCCGGGATATCCAGAATCATTCAGACACCTGAGAATCTTTTAACGTTTCCAGCGCCTCCTGTCTTCTTCCTGCACCGTCCAGCTCTTCGCAATTTCCGTCGTCTCGCCCAGTCCTGCCACATCGTCCCGTCTGACTGCTCACCGAGGGCGCTTGCAACGCGCCTGCCGTCACACCCGCCTCGTCCGTCTCGCCCGCTGCCCGCCCGCTCCCGCCCGCCGCCTCGCCCGCCGCCTCGCCCGCTACCTCGCCGCTGTCTTGCCCGCCGCCTCGCCCTGCCGCCTCGCCCGCCGCCTCGCCCGCCGCCTCGCCCGCCGCCTCGCCCGCCGCCTCGCCCGCCGCCCGCCCGCCGCCCGCCCGCCGCCCGCCCGCCGCCTCGCCCGCCGCCTCGCCCGCCGCCCGCCGCCGCCCGCCGCCGCCCGCCCGCCGCCTCGCCCGCCGCCTCGCCCGCTACCCCGCCCGCTGTCTGCCGCCGCATCCCCGCCGCCTCGCCGCCGCCTCGCCGCTGCCTCGCCGCCGCCCGCCGCCGCCTGCCCGCTACCTCGCCCGCTGTCTTGCCCGCCGCATCCCCGCCGCCTCGCCCGCCGCCCGCCCGCCGCCTCGCCCGCCGCCTCGCCCCGTCGCCTTGCCCGCCCCGCCCGCCGCCTCGCCCGCCGCCTCGCCTGCCGCCTCGCCCGCCGCCCGCCCGCCGCCCGCCCGCCGCCTCGCCCGCCGCCTCGCCCGCCGCCTCGCCCGCCGCCTCGCCCGCCGCCTCGCCCGCCTCAGCCGCTGAGCACTCGTCGCCCACGCGTACGCACGCCGCCGCCCAACAGCGCAACTCACTGGGCCGTTCACGAATTCACCCGCCTGTTCGCCTACTAACTCAATCACCTATGACTCACGGGGCCTCGGACCTGCTTCTTCTGTGCTTACTTTAATTCCTTTGTTCGTTCAATGTCCGTTACGAAGAATGTTGTGTTTCAGGTTATGAGGGATGGTATTTTGCCTATTCTATTTCAAATCCACGAATTAAGTATTTAATCAGTACTGCTAAATGACACCATCCCCATTAATCCATGCCACTGACACGAATTATTTACTTCCTCTGTGTTAAACGTTTAATCCTAAAATCTTTGTCCACAATTGAATTGAAATCGGAATTGGAAATATTCGTACAGGCAGCGCCGTATAATCAAACCTACAATAGCATTAAATCAGGTTCCATTTCTTCACCCCCACCTGATTGGCTTCGAATTTCGATATAATGTGTTATAGTCTGGTTTGTGACGATTACAATTCATACTGAAATTTTGTTACATTTTTCATTCGGCAACAATGTTCTGATGAAACTCATTCTATTGACAGTTCTCAAAATTCGATTGAGTTAATTTCATTGCACTAAATAAAGACTATTTGATCCTTTATCTATAATGTCACTTTGCAATCGCAATATTAATTTAGTTATCACTTGTATGCGTTCAATTTTCTCAAAATTGAAAAAATTTTCGAAACTTCCTTCTGATCTCCTTCGCATTTGTTAGTAAATCATTCAATTTTCTTGACTCTATGTTCCTTTTGTTCTTCCCCAATGTAGGCGATCAAGTTTCATCACGTTTCTAGTTCCGCAACCCATATTCTCCATAACCAGTCTCCTGTATCTCACCTGAGAAGTTTTACTCCCCTCGAGATACCTTGACTGTGTCCTTCAACATAAAGCACCACAGTCGCACTGTTTTCTTTTTGCCCCAGCACGCGCTCTATACTACTGACTGGGTGTATACATGAAGCGGCATTGCAGATTAGTTATCAACTTGCCTTATATGAATGAGAAGAAGAAGATGAATATAATGGGACATATGAGCAAGTAACCATCGACACAGCCATACCATATAACTGAATTATACTATCTGGGCAATTATGAAAAATATTAAAATTTGCTTTGTTGGTGGATATTTACCAGTGATGGACTTCAGGATTTATTGCAGTAGTATATCTGAATTTACTGGTCTGTCTTTTCAGAGAAGAAGAGGCAGATTTCGAATCTCGGTACAGCTGTGTATTGTTTAGTAACCACCTGTGGACAAAGGAGTGCTGTATTATTTATGGTCATCACTCAATAGTGTGATTTAACCTTTTGACAATTTTTTGATTGACGATGACAGTTGATAAACAAAGCCCCGGAACCCGCTGCTTGGTACCTGCGCAACCTTCAAATTCAAGAAACAATACAGTTTCTGCCCAAAACCCCCGTCCCCACGTATACACAAACCATACCACAACTCGTCACAACTGTCTCTGTTTCCTCGACATCCGGGAAAATCTACCATCACCACAGAGCCCAAATTAAGGCTGAGCCCAAAGCTCAATGTTCGTGAATCATCTTACCAACCTGCACCATTTCCACCAGTTCTCCATCACTCCCTCGGACTTTTTACACAATCATTACCACTTCCTTCAGTTTTCTTCAAGTTTCACCTACTCCCAACCCCACAGCCTTCCTAGTCCTCCATTCCATTCTCTAACACCTGCAAATCCATTACTTCCCTAGTCTTCCATCTTTCTAACGACCACATCTATCAATCCTCAACCTTGCAATTCTAGGTCTAAGCCAACTACAACAACTCAATTAAATCAAACTCAGCAACTCGTCGTGGTATATCTTTCTTCTTCCATCATACCTCCTCCATTTCTGCCATCTTTATCAACCTCGACCTTCCATTTCGGGTTGTCTTTGCTTGCTTATAACACCATTGGCGGCCTATTTTCTTCAATGAGACCAGAAACAAAGAACTCCTTCCGTCTTCAATATACGTCCTTCCGCCATGCGAACGGTCTTCCTCTCCTCAGGACAATCTCTGAATTGCCTTTGCGTCGTCCCCGCCGCCGTCGTCCCCACGGTCCCACGGTCATCATTCCTGCATCGTTGTCCCGCCGCCGTCGTCGTCCCCGCCATCGTCGTCCCCACCGCCGCCGTCGTCCCGCCGCCGCTGTCGTCCCGACGCCGTTGTCTTTCCGCCGCCCTCGTCTTCCCCACCGCCGTCGTCGTCCCCACCGCCGTCGTCGTCCCGCCGCCGCTGTCGTCCCCGCCGCCGTCGTCGTCCCCGCCGCCGCCGCCGTCTCAGCCACCGACTCCCCGCCGTCTGTCTGGCGCCGCGATTCCGCAACCGTCTTTGCTACCGTTGTTACCGCTATTCCATTGGCCACTGCCAACGCCACCGAAGCCATTGCCACCGCCACCGCTGCCTCCGCCGCCAATCTCCTCTGACCGCAGCGTCCTCACCCGCAAGGTCCTCGCCTCGCCGCCGGTCCTCATTAGGCAGCGCTCTGTCCTCCACGAGCCGATGAATGGTCGCGCTAATAAACGAATGACAGCGCGCCACCGCCGCTGCCGCGCTTGCACGCCGCACGGGGCGCTGCAACCGACCGTCGCGCCCTCACCGCGCGCTCCACGTGCGCCGCTCTCCATTTCCGCCGCTTCCGCCCGGCAGAACGGGGCCAAATCAACCGGAGACAAATGCCGGCTAATGAAGCTTCGTCGAGCCGCGGAGAGCCTGGGACAGTGGTTTGGACACTGAATTGCTGGAAAATTGCAAATAATTGTTTCGGACAAACATTTAATTATTGGGGCTTGTGGAACGTTCGAAATTAGGACTCTCCTTGAGCATGGATGGTTAATTTTAGAAATGAATGGAATAGACTTGAGAGGATGTTTTGCTAGTTTTGCGAAAATTAATGCATCAAATGAATCGGAAAATGAAAAGAGATTGGTACAGATGATGTGACCTACAAACCCTTACAAATGTGTTCATTCTCAGGGTAAGAAATTGTGAGACGGCAATTACTAAATGCTGGGAGCTGATATCTTCCTGTAATTAACGAGTCGGTTAAATACTTGTAAATGTGCCTGAGATTCCACTACTTGCTCGTCAGAGTAATCGGATGATATTTTGACTGTTCATATAACATCAAATCCAATCCTAAAACCAGCTTCTTTCTTAGTAAGTACTGTTTCTGAATGTATTGTAAGATTCCTGAGGTTTATAATTGTGGAGTGTGTACTTACATGTACTTCGGAATAATTGATCGTGAAAGATGATTTCGAGACCCTGTTTCATACTTAGTGCTTCAGAGACTTTTTACCCTAACTCGATCGAGATTTTTGTGTATATTCTTTTGGTCTACGATGTTATTGCTATGATGGGTGTATTAAGTGAGCATTAAATACTATAACACCTTCCACCGCAAAATGGAATTTTTAAACTATTTGTGGCAATAAAAAATTAGAAAATTTCTTAAAACTGTCTACACTCCTTAGAACACTTAGCATATCCTAATTTGTCTGCGGTGTGGCCCTGTGAATTTCCATTGATTTAGCAGCTGCCGATCAGCTTCCTGGGCCCCAGTGTGCCAGCCTGCATTCACGACCTGCCACCCACTGTGCCAACCGCCAACCGCCGCCCGCTACTCGCTTCCGCCGGGCCTTGGTTCCCAAGGTCTCGCAGGCGCCGCCGGGCTACCGGGCCAGCCCTGAAAGAAATATCATGTCGAAACGGTTCCTCGCGGATCTGTGTATTAATGGTCACTATTCATCATCGCGCGACGATAAAACTGGTCTTGCGTGGCGGCGCCTGGTGTGCGGGGAGGACCTGGGGCAGCGTGGAGGACGGTGATGCCAGTGGCGGAGGAGGTAGGAGTGGACGAGGCAGGAGAGGAGGCAGGAGGAGGAGGGGAGTTGGAGTTCGGGGGTCCTGATAATGCAGAGGCGACAGCAGCGACATCGGATAAGCATTTGTAAGCTGAAGTGGATGCGGTAGCACAGCAGGCTTGAGAGGCGATGAAAGTGATGGTGTGAAGCTGGATAAGGCAAAGGTGAAGGCGACTGTGAAAACAAAGGGTGAAAAGGTGGTATGGTTCGGCGGCAAGATGGGGCGGAGTCGGCAGCGAAGCAGAGGCGACAGCCGAGTCGTCGTCGGCAACGGTGGCGGGGCAGCGGCGGTGGTGGCGGGGCTGGATATAGGAAGAGACGAGGTGTCGGTGGGGACAATGGCTGTTGTGTTTGTCGTTGCTGTTAGCGAAGTAGTGTCAAAGACGGAGGCGGCAACAGAGGAGGAGGAAGTGGTGACGGTGTAGGCAGCGGCAAAGGAGGTGGCGACAATGAGGATATGCAGTGTTGGTGGGAAAGTGGCGAAGCTGTGTCGGTGGCAGCGTTGGTTGGGGCGGAAGCGGTGATAGTAGCGGTTTGTGGCGGAGCGCGGTGGTGGGGCGGTAGCAGTGATAGTGGCTAAGGCCTGCGTTGGTGGCAGCGGTGGCTGGGGCAGTAGCGGTGATAGTGGCGAAGGCTGTGGCGGTGGCAACGGTTGGGGCGGTAGCAGTGATAGTGGCTAAGGCTGCGATGGCAGCGGTGGTGTGGCGGTAGCGGTGATAGTGAAATGGCTGTGTCTCTGGCAACGGTGGTTGGGGCGGTAGCGTGATAGTGGCGAAGGCTCGTGGCGGTGGCAACGGTGGTTGGAGGTAGCGTTGCTAGTGACGACGGCTGTGTCGCTGGCAACGGGTTGGGGCGGTAGGGGGAAAGAGGCAAAGGCTGTGTCGGTGGCAACAGTGATTGGGCGGTGACGGTGATAATGGCGAAGACTGTGTCGATGATTGGGACGGTAGCGGTGATAGTGGCGAAGGCCATTTCTGTGGCAGCGGTAGTTGGGGCGGTAGCGTTGATAGTGGCGAAGGCCGCGGCGGTGGCAGACATGATTGGGGCGGCAGCGGTGATAGTGGCGAAGGCTGTGTCGATGGCAGCGGAGGCAAGGGCTGTGGCGGCGGCGGCGGCCGTGCAAAAGTGGTCGAGTGTGTTGCGCCGGGTGGCGGACGGCGGTAGCCCAGCGGCGAGCGCTTTTGATGGGCGCGCCGCGGGGCGACGGCGGCGAGCGACGCAGGAGAGATGCGTGCGGGGCGTGCTGGGCACCGGCGCCGACTGAAGCAAGGCCCGCCGAAAGAAGTCTGACACGGCGACCACAACAGATCGGGAGAGGAACGTTAGTTGAGTCGAAGAGGAAGAGAGGGCATGAGTATGAACTGACGGCAATGAAAATGCACGATAGGTGGAAAGAGTTGAAGATAAATATAACGAAACGATGAGGAGGATAATTTGTTGGACGCCGTAGGTAGCATTGTGTAGTTTTAATTGGTAGGGATATGTTCAATGCTATGGGAGGGGGCCATTTGAGAAGACAAGACATTGCTGTTTCACTTGAACAAGAAGAAAGAAATTGATGCTGTCGTTATAGCTTTTTATACCGTTGAATTTAGTTCTTTGTGATAGATTATAATAAAATTATCGATCCGAAAGTAGATCTGAGTAGTAATCTGAATTTGGGAATTCTCTCGGGTCGGACACAGCGAGTTCGATTTGTTGACTTTTCTATTCAATGAGGTGTATGTGACGTCCGGCATTCCATAGGGAAGTGTTCAGACAGCTCCTTTCTTACGTACATTATGATATTGGTACTGAAATTAAATTGACAACCATACTTTGCTGACAATGCATCGTGTGTCGAAAATTACAGACAAATCCGATAAGGTTTAGTGGCAGAATGACATTGACGATTTGCTGAAATGGTCCGACGAAACGGAATGAAAATAAACCATATTAAAACAAATCAATTAATTTAACGAAGCCTGAACACTAGAATCATTCAAATATATAATTGAGAGAAATAAATTTCATAGAAACAGTAATTCGAAGCAACCTTATCCTTCCTGATCATGATAGCTACACTACACAGGAGGTTTGAAAGGTCTTCATTTTGTTTTGCGCTTATTACGAAAAGCTGTTATACGAAAATACAAGCTCACAATTTTTGGTTCTACCATGATGGGACACGGAATGCGTCCTGGATCATTATAGGGAAGGCTCGATTAAAGCATTAAACCTGAGAGCAGAAAAAACGGCTAAACGCGCGAACAGAAGCAGTCGGGAAAATTAGAAATCATTAGTTACTCGGAGAAAGGAACCATGACTGGCCTGATAAGGCGTACACAAGCAATGGCATGGAGAACTATAATGAAAGACGGGAAATGTCATCTTACTTGAGAAGGCGACCATACACGCACAGATAGTAAACTGCAGAAAACAAAATTGAGAATTCAACTTTGAAAGTTGTTCCATTGTTCAGTTGAACAATTTACCTGTAGAGGTGATAGTGACTCGTACCAGGAGAACGCAAGTTTGGGTCTGAGAATAATCGAGAGCGTAAGGTAGAATACAGTGAAGTGCAGCGACGTTTCTCGGGATTAGACAAGAGAAATTTTATGCCTTGTGTAGAAATCATTGGATAAAAGAAAGGGCGGAAATGAATAAAGTGATGTGATGGTCATGAAATACAGAATATGGAAATAATGCACATTTTACCCATTTTTATATCTGTGATTTGTTTATGTTATATATTCTGTTTATTTTGGGTTATTGTTTCTTGATGCAGCGACGTTTCCCAGGATTAGACAAGAGAAACTTTATCCCTTTTGTGTAGAAATTATTGGGTAAAAGAAAGGGCGTGAAATGAATAAAGTGATGTGATGGTCATGAAATACAGAATATGGGAATAATGACATTTTACCCTTTTTTATATCTGTGATTTGTTTATGTTATATATTTCTGTTTATTTTGGGTGTATTGTTTCTTTAATATTCTTACTTGTTTTTATTCATTTTTTCTATACTGTTGAGCGTGCTTCATTCAGTGGAATAAATCATTATTATAATAAGCGAACCCTGTAGATGCACTCTGAACGAAAGCGCTTTGGTCTAATGCCAGAAATGCCGTGAGATGAAGAACAAAGTGGAATGAGGAATACGGAAGTGAAGGTCACTGAAGGAGCCAGGGGAAAAGTTAAAAGGTGCGATAAAGCAATGTTGATTATATCATTTTGTTTTCAAAGATTTATACAACAAAAAATTACCCTGAAGTAGATTCCGAACAAATGGATTGAACTGTTGGTGAAACGTGTTTAATTTTAATAAACATATATATCATTTGTTTTATCCGCATACGTATTTGATGAATTAGCCCCAAATGCTTTTTTTCTTTATTTGGCGTCTATATATACTGTCGTTCTCTAATTTTTCTAAATTGACAACTGGTGATTGATTCTTTTCCCTTGTTTTTGTGCCAAAGCCCGTGCGCTGCGGCGGCCGCTGGCTCCTGGCTGTTGGGAGCCCCGCGGCCACTCGCGCCTGCCATTAGCTCTGGAGGCGGGTGCCCCGCCCCGCCCTCCCCTCCACCCCGCTCCTCCCTGCTCTCCCGCCCCACGCCCGGCCACTCTTTCGGAGATATACCGCGGCTGACGTAACGCTCGTGTTTATGCTCTTCTCACTGTGCGGGCGGTTTCGTGTGCGTGTTCAGGAAATGTTGATTCACACTAGGTCAACACTTAATCGACGAGGTGGCGGCCGTTGGGAGAAATGTTGCTTGTGTGTCGATTTGCTTGTCTTAATATTGAGAAGAGTTGCAACTATACTGTTTTTTTTAATATTAAAATTGTTTAGTAAATAATCGAATGTGTATATGGTTGTGAATTCGCTATTGAATATTGGTAGAGTGGGAGGTCCATAGTTCGAGTCTCCACGGTGGTGGCAAAATTTCGCCACGAAATCGCTGAGTCTGACGATGCGATTATTTACGCGAGAATTTCTGTGCCTATCTTTGGGTTCTGATTTGTTTACGTGGTTTCATTCTTTAGAATTTCAAACAACGTCCAGCGTTATTACTGTCTGTGCAACAAATCTGATCGGGAGGTCCTGGAGTTTGTCCTGAAGGTGGGTTATTTGACACTAGCTACGTAGCGTGGTGGAATTCCGGCCGCTCTCTGAGTAGAATTGTAGCGACCGTCTACACTGATCGTAGCTTCTGTGGTTTCTCCTATCAATTCCAGACAAATGCCGGAGCAGAATCCTAACAAAGGAGCGGGTGAACTTTTCTTCCTAGTCCTATCCTCACCCCTACACACACACACACACACACACACACACACACACACACACACACACACACACACACACACACACACACACACTCCGCACACGACAGTATACCAGTCTAGAACTTTCATCTTGTCCCGTAGAACGTACCATCACCGGTCCAGCTGAGAAAGAATCACCGCCCTCCCAGGATAAACACTTACTACACTAACGGGTCTAGTGAGCAGCGGAAGGCGCCTGAGAGTGTTAAATATCAAACTTGGCTGACTCCTTATTTAATGACAATTTATTTAATACGGTCGCAGGCTGTTGAAAACAGCACATTGATAATATTAATTTTCGCTACATGAATATGTAGCGAACTGACCATGCGTTTGCCTAAGGAGATAATTATGCAAGCTAACACAAAAGCTTCTAGCTATCGAAATTCAGAAGATTGTCGTCACACTTGAACTTTCTAAATGGACGCACCAGGTTTTTAATGAAAAGGTATCACAACTTTATAGGATCTCAAATCAGAGATATGACAATCAAATAACTTTCAATATAATACATTTATTATATAAACAATTTTATATATTAGTTTTTCCTGATGCAGGTTGCAGCAGCTCGGAAAAACAAAGCAGAATTACAATTTATAAGCAAGAATGAAGGACGGTCGAGGCTGTCTCACATAAACAAAGGCGCGTAAAATGGCTGACATACAGAATTAATGATTTCGTCGACTCTCTTGAAAGAACCCACTTTAGGGCGAGGAAGCTGAAAATTGAAACATAAACCTTATAACAGAAAGGTGAAACTAACTTAGTAGCGCATCAACAACATCGCGCTAGCACATACAGAAATACTGTCTATAATCTACCTTTGAATGCCCACTTTAGGACGAGGTAGATAGAAACGTATATAAACAAATTTACTAAAGAAGCGTAATTAGGCCTTCTTACATAGCATTAGCGATATACAGAACTACATTCGAGCCATGGAAAACTTCATTGAGTGCACAATACCAAAATTCTGAAATGGATTTGACTATACCTTTCGTAACCAGACAACATAGGAATGCAAGTTTACGCATGCGAGATGGGGCGGTACATGAGCGCCCGCCCGCTGCTCGCTGAACAAAACTGTTCCTAGACACGAGCGCCGATCAGCGTGCCGCATACAAGGTCAGCACGTGACCCCACCGCTGCGTGCCGGTGACAGCTGTAGCCCAGCCGACCTCTCTGCCGGCTGCGGGGCCGATGCGTGCAACAAGGGCCGCGGTCGAGCTACCGCACGGGCCAAGCAAACGCCTTTACGTAGTCTCCCGTGTGCCGAATGCGGCCAAGCGCCGACTTATACCAGCGGAGCACTTTCCATGTTGCCAAAAGCGCCGTGCCGTCTTACTTATGGCAGGAACTGCAACATTAAAACATTCCTAAGTAAATGCGCAGTGAACATTAGCCGCACCTCCTCACCAATCAGAGGTCAGCGACATACATAAACATAACATTTGTAGTAAACGAGCTGCAAACAACATAAACATTAATAAATCATTAACATTTCAAAGTAAGAGTTCCATTTCCAAGTACAAATCAACATATTAAATACATTCATGCACTCAATTTCATTAATACTTGTTTGGTCTAAAGGGAACCAACAAAAAACAACAACCATGGCTCAGGCTTTACTGATTGAAATGAGAAACAATATTATTTTAGTCTTCATAAATTGATCTGATCTATTGTAAGTAAACTAACATACTATTTGGCAAGGAAAAAATTAAAAGCACTATTTACAACAAATACTATATACAGATTTGATATACATAACGACTTCGAAGGAGCTGGGCTCTATGAGAAGAATTAACAAAGCTACGCCACTGGACGCAGCTGAAATAACAAGAGAATGAGAGCGCAGCGAAAAACGCACGCTTTATATAGGGGTTAGTGAAGGGGAAACAGCCATGAAGGAGGGGTTACAACAGTGGGGAGAATGGATCGATAATTTGGAACCTCTTGCCAAAGAATACGTAAGGGTAGCGCCTGCAGGTATGCGACCCTCTTGACACCTGTGATGCTAGCGAACCCTGTGAGTGTCTGCAAGCACTGTAGGTGCTGCTCAGAATATAGCTTGAAAATATTTCAAATTGACCAGAAACATCAAATCTGAAGCTACAGAGGTGAAATGAGGTGTCAAAAAGTCCTAAATTTGATGTAGATGCTGGATTTTGATAGAAGAATCCGGTAGGACAAGCGGTTCTCTTTATAATAAACAAAACCTGTTTTGAAATGAGAAAAAATTGTTGCATAAAACATGAATTTTTCTCAGATCACACTGAGCAAAACTTAGCTGTTACTAACAAAATCTCAGGTTTTCAAAACCTTCCATGCCATGAGATCACAGTTCAACTGTAAAGTATTACCTTTTAAGAAAATTAAGGTTAAAAATATTATCTATATGAGTACCATACAAACCTAATTATATGAATAAACCTTATAAATAATGGATGTGTTCTTTCAGATGGTCTTCTAGGATGATTGATGGCTTCACCGAAGGCTTCACATCACAAACACAGTGAACTGTAGGCACTTAAATTTCCAAATTTAACAGAGAGGATAGCGATGCAACTCATACGTGAACAAGTGTTTGTACTAAACAATCATTATTATATTTATAATTGTCATGACTCTCCGCATTTTCCGCCTGACCTACTATTAGCAAAATATATTAGTTTTCAAAATCAGTCTGCAGATATGTATTTAAATGCAGTTTTATCTTCCATTTTACCTTTTCACGTTCCCCTTTTATTCCTAACATTAATATCGTAACATTTTTGCAAAACAGAACATTCTGAGTAATTAGATTACAATATTGCTTATCCTATGAAAAATTAGGAAAGCTGGTTTCACAGATTAATGAAAGACAATCAAAAATTGAAACTGAGCTCTTTGATCATGAACATAGATTTATAATACAAGTCAAATATAAACATTTCATTGCTTTAATGCTGCTACTTTTCAGGTTAACTATATGTTCAAAATATAAAAGAAATTAAACTACTCAAGAATTGCAATAACATGATTTTCTAGTCTGATAAAGCCTTAAATCTTATTTACAAGTACGAGCCACAAGAACAAATAAAAGAATCCAATACTTAAACATACTGGCGTAAAATATCGTACAAACCTTAAACAGTTTTGTACATCAATTTGGACTTAGTTACAAAACTTTAATTATTCTTAATTAATCAATGGGAACCACTTTTAATAAGAAATGCCAGACAATTAGTATGCTACCTTTAACCGAATGTAATATATTTTAAAACGGTGCAAATGTGTAATTAGTGAAGAGAGAACAAGCAGCACGACTGAGTTCCATTCTGGCGTTATTGGCTCCACTACCCGCGTGAAGAGCGTGGAGGTGGTGCGAGATCTCCATCCGCTTCCGCAGCAGAGTGTCCCTTTAGGTTGGAGGCGGAGAAAAAGCAACGCACTTCTCTTAATGTCCACACGCATTTACTTAACTAAACCTGTTTTCCTTTTCTTTCTTTGCTCTCCGAGTGCAAAGCGCAGGCCTCTGAGAGCACAGAAGCGGTTCTGCGAGCGGGAGCAGGCTGCCCTTACTTCATGTTGTCTTGTTCCATTTACTGTCAACTTCTTTGTGTTCTTACTTCATGTTGTCTTGTTCCGTTTATGTCAGCTGCTTTGTGTACTACTTCATATTGTCTTGCTCCATTTTCTGTCATCTTTCTTGTGTATTTACTTCATAGTTGTCTTGTTCTATTTACTGCCATCCTCTTCGTGTCCTTACTTCCATGTCTTATTCCATTCACTGTCATCCTTTAATGTGTATTACTTCATATTGTCTTGAACTATTTATTGTCATCCTTCTTTTTGTCCTTCATATCGTCTTGTTCCATTTACAGTCATCCTTCTTTGTGTCTCATTTGTTGTCTTGTTCCATTTACTTTCTGTCATTCTTCGTGTCCTTACTTCAGGTTGTATTGTTTCATATACTGTCTGTTTTTGCCCCCACAAAGCACTGTGTGAAGGAAATTGCACTGAAGGAAGTTTTGGGAAACGCCTTGAAATATAAAATTTCTTCTTTCTTTCTTCTTTGTTTTTGGCATTGCTCAAATTTTATATTTATGCGATAAATTTTCCTTTAACATTGTTTTATTTCCTTTATCGTGCTTTGAAATAACTTCTAGCGTTGAACCCCTTTTTATTTTGTCTAGTATTCAGCGACGGTACTTTTACAACCCGAAACTGCGTTGTACCCACGTCTGCCTCGTTATTCGATTAAGGGGACGGAAAGCACGTTCAACTTTCCTACAAAATGTATACAAATATAATTCTGGTGCGCCTGTTACAGGTTCACTACGTTTGCTAGATGAATCGGCAGGTCAACCGTGTTGCGAAAGATTTCACTCAGCAGACCTTATCATGTACGCTCCATAGCGTGAATTATCATTGACAATTTTATTTCATTAACGATTCTTTTAGCGAACTAGTGAACACGAAATAATTCGTTCTGCCAAGTTTAATAAGCTGAATAGGAAACGTAACGCGCACGCGGGCAGGTACTTGGGGCAAAGGCGCGTGGCGCGCGAATTAACGAGTGCGGAGGACGGAAATGGCCGCGTCCGGTCACGGCAGCGGGGGCGGGGCGGGGCACGCCCGGGCTGACGACGGCGCGTGGCCGCCATCCATCACGCCCCCCACACGCACACGTGCGGCGGCGAAGTCACTGCGTGGAGCGCAGCCCTTGAGCAGGGCGTTTCAGAAATAGGGCGCCGCGCCGCGCACAGGACAGGCGCACGCGGCCCGCGCAGGCCTCAGGGCCCAATTGATTGATTGATTGATTTTTTCGTGTTTCAGGGCGCGTCAACTGATTTGGTCATTAGTCCCGTTAGTGTAGTGGATGTTCTTTTCTCGGGAGATGGCGGTGATCTTCTCCCGCTGGATGGCGAGATCCGGCGCCGACCTACCGTCGGCTAGTGAGGTTTGCCCTAACCAGGACTCTCCCACCAGCGGGGCACCGCCCCAGCCAGGACAAGCTCTAAGCTCCCGACCGGTCTCCCAGAATATGTGATAGTGAGGTGCATGTGTGTGTGTGTGTGTGTGTGTGTGTGTGTGTAAGGGGAGAGTATATGACTTGGCCCGTTTGGTAGGGTACTGCTCCGGCATTCGCCTGTTGTTGATCGGAGTAACCACGGAAAACTAGCGATCAGAGCAGCCGGCCGCTAGAATTCTCCTCCAGACAGCGACTGAATTCGTCCCAGCTGAAAAGCTAGTGTCGAAAATCCTGCCGCCGTCAGGATCTCTCAGCCAGAGGTCCTGCAGTGGCATCGGCTGATGCACTGAGCCACCGCTCCCGGACCAGGCTGGCGGGATTTCTCAGACCCTTATCCTTGGCGCTTCCCACTGCACCTGTCGTCGCGGTCGCGGTGGGTGCCGCCAGTCTCCACGGGTCCGCCCCCCCCCCGTTGTAGTTGGTTGGTTGGTTAGTGATTCCGGGCGCGTCACACGGCCGGGAAGACCACCGCCATCTCGATTAAAAAACATGCACTACACTAACGGGACTAATGACCAAAGCAGTTTACGCGCCCGGAAACACGAAAAAAACAAACCAAACACAGCACATACTTTATAGCAAACTTATTTACTTCGGGTCGTAATATTCTCAAATAGTTCTTTGTTCAAAGGCTTCGATGGGTAAGCTGCCGCTGCTGTTCGATCTACTGCCGCGCGCGTCGCAGAGGCACCGTGCTTGGGCAGGTGATGCTCTGGAGACGAGACCCCCGGTGCAATGTCCCACAGGGTTGTTTCTGGCCCTCGTATCTCAGCCGACGGGCCCGGCGTCATGCTCTCCACCCCAAAAACAAACGCTTAGCTAAATGAGTGCAATACTCCCCTCCCCCGAATTTGTAGCGGATCCGTCGCAGCCTTCAGAGTGCAGCGGTTGTTGTTGATGATGATAATGAGAATGATCATGTTGAGTGTATAAAACCTGTGTAATTGCCTGTCCCGTCCATCCGCACAGAAGTTTGCATGACAAAGTACGGATAGAAATACTTCAAAAAAATAAATTATCATGTTTTATTACAAAATAAGATTTAATTATCATCAATGTGATGAATCAAGTTGTCACGATTCATGTTAAGCCGTTAATACAGTATACTAATTCACGTTCACCCCTGTAGCTGTCCCCAAGTCACGTTTTTTAGAGTTCTTCCAGAACGTTTTTCGTGAAATCAAGTGACGAAAGTGATTGACATCTTAGTTGCGTCCGAAGCATGGAATAACCCTGGGCAAACTGTGTTTAAAGAACTATTCGACGAACTCCTGATATCCATTTCCGATAAATGTAGGATTATGTTCTCATATTAACTTCGAATATTTTAATTGACATAAACTATATTATAAATCTATGATTTTTCTTCTTTACATTCCTTATTGCATGCCTAGTTTTGTAAAGAATAAATGCAGTTTTACCTTCCTTTTTAGATAAAATAAATGTCTGAACTTTCGACTCTATTTATGGCACACAGTTGTAAAGTAAATCTCCAAACCTGAACGAACTTGATGTGTTTGGAATCACAGCCACGAAAATTGGTAGCTCAACCACTCAGAAACGATAATCTCCCAACTGCATCCCGCAGCAAAGTTTCCTTCAGACCCGCTTCCCACTTCATTCCTTTTCACTTTTCGTACCCGAGAAGGCTTAGCATTCGATCCCGACCGGTACGTCCCGGTTGCATCACCGATTGCATCCCGCCTGATGTTTTGGGACGGGGAAGGAGGAAACAAATTAGTTAAGTTTCCATTCTGAGTAACGCAAACGGACGTTCTCGCATGAACCGAGAGAAAACATCCAACATAGGGGAACGTGGCTGAATCTTCGGAACTGTATGTTATCTAAATCAAATACTATTATTTTAATTCTGCATATTTTAAGAGATTACCAGAACTACCTTTTCCCTCCTCCTCGGAGCATTCCATGATTTGGGTAGAAATCAGTTCCAATAATTTAAGAACATTCAACACAGCTGAATTCCAAATTAACAAGTTTTCCTTGCTCTTTCCTAACCATTACAAAACAAGATAATACAAAATGAACAACTTTAAAAGGGCATTTTTTCCTCATTCAGATTCTTCTAATATGAAAGAGCAAAGTCGATCTTAGGTCAGCTCACTCCAGCCTACTTCACGAGAAACGGAGCAGGATGCTATTATAATGCTACGCCATTATAAAGGCATACAAACAAAAATTCATTCATTATTTACAGCAGATGCTGTGCAGAAAATATTGCTTTCAGAGAATCTACTCTCAGACTAATTCTCCGACGATTTTCGTTTTGAAGCTCTTTCTTCTCCGAAAGCCAATCCAGCAGAGCCGAGGTTCGTGCTGGAAGGTCGGAGCAGACAAAGAACAATGGCGGCGCCGGGTCTATCCTCTCAGTGCACTCCCACATATGATGGCGGATGTCATGGAGACGGAAGGACATTTCTAAAATCCCTGTTAAATCCGCTTTATTCACTAGAAACTTCACAAGGATGCACTGGGCTGCTATTTAGGAGAGGAGCGGTCTCCTTGCTGAGATGTCGGCTGTCCGGGAGACCCGGACCCGGACCCGGACCCGGACCCGGACCCGGACCCGGACCCGGACCCGGACCCGGACCCGGACCCGGACCCGGACCCGGACCCGGACCCGGCTGTCCGGGAGAGTCCGGAAGACCCCGCCCGAGAGGCGCCCGTTCCCTTGTCCCCGTTGCGGCGTCTCGCGGCCACTTCCCGAGCTGCGGTAAAAGTACGAAGGCGGTGGGCGCGATGGGCGTGGCCGCTGCCTGACGAACGCCTCCCTCGGGACCTCCCCCCCCACTCCCTCGCGCGATTGTTTCTTTGTGAGCAGGCGGCGCGCGACACAGCCTCGCGCCCCCGTGAAAAATGACGGCGGCGCGGGGCGGCCCCGCCATCTGCTCCGCCTCCGCCCCGCCCCGCCCGCAGCGCTGCCTTCGTTAGCGGCGCACAAAACAATGCGGCGACACTTACATCGCCCACAGCTGCCGAGTGTGGCGAACGCGGTGATACACAGCGAGGAAAATGAGCCGCCTTCGTCTGTTGTCCCATTGCATCCTCTCCCGCGAAGCCTCAAACTGCAGTCAACGAGATCGCTGGTCATGTAAATAAATTCAAGCCAACAGCAGTACTTTTTATTGTTGGAATTACAGTACATGTCGCTCCTCAGCGAGGAAAAAACATGCACTACCCATTGCAGAATAGCCCAGCTTTAGAAGTTGACACACTCGGAATCACTAACGACGAACTGACCACTGAATCTACTGAACCAATACCGATGAAACTCTACCTTTAATGGTCTGGAGTACACTAGGCTATGATTTACAAACATAAACCCTACTGAATTTACAAAATAATTACTTTTCTGGACATTTTCCGCCTAGCTTTACATCACAGATTCAAGAGTGCATCAATGTCAATAGTTTAGCGGCGTGCCATCAGAGGGTGACGTCTAAGATCTACTTCTCATTTAGCAAAGTACAGAATTATTATGAAATTCATTGGGGTTACAATAAAGCTAAGTAATGTCCGTGTGTGGATGTTGGTGTTTTCTTAGTTGTGAACGTTGGTGGAAAATTTGAAAGAAAGCCATATCCAAAGTAGTAAAGAATGTCAATGTACATTCATTGTCCGTGTTATATACAAACAAGAGCAAGAAAATGTGAGTTTGAAAGTGTTTACAAATTGAGGTAGGTTGAGAGAATAAAAACTACAATAACATACAGTAATATACAATATGCATTATGTAGATATCGTATACTTTCTAAAAACCTCTTCTTTTACAGAAATTTGTAAACACTGAATTGTTTATAACAATGCCTAAACGAAAGTCACGGTTGCCAAAACACACAGTGATAGAGATGGGCAATCTATAAAGATTCCTGGATCGGAGCTACTCAGAATCAAGAGCGTCCTGCTGAAGAACACACTCGAACCATTGAAAATAATACTGCAAAGAGGGAATCAAATTTGAATAATTCTCTAGGTAGTAGGGTAGCTTTTCAATATGACTCTCAATTTTATTATTTACACAGCTCTCAAGATCAAATTAGTAAAATGGAAATGGTTGTACATTTTAGGTCAACCCTTTTAAACTTTTTTCTTCAATATGCGAAGGAGATTAGTGCTGTGGTATGTAATTAAGCAATGCTCCTTTACATATTAAGACTAATTTATGCTGCTATTTTGTATTTCAATTTCTCCTAATGAATGAATTTATACATTTTTTCTAAAAAAAAACAGACAAAAATAATTTACATAAAAAAATTTATGTCTAATCAAATAATATAATTCTGAGAGTTCTTGGTTTCTATTATTCACTTTTCATGATCTATATTATCCAGCACTTCAGATCAAATAGTGAAGCTAATATTGCTTTGCCAAGTGGTACAACATAATGTATATGTTGCTGGTTCAGTATTGTTCTTATGCTGCATTGGTATGAATTGATTTACCTAAACAAATACGTTTTATACTACATGTTACTAGCATATAGGACTTTAAACACATACATTTCTGGCGTGTCTTCAAAATAATTATAAAAACCGGCAATTACGTTTCAACATAGATATTTTCATGTAATTTTATGATCATGATACATCAATTATGTTATATCTGTAGCTATTACTCCGGATCTATCTACTCGCGTACCAGCGCGAGGACTCTCGCGTGTTATCCAACACTTGAAATAGGAAATCCCTTCAAGGTCACGAGATGGTAAGAGGTAAATTTTAAACCTTTCTTTATGAATATGATAGAATAAAAATATAAAAAGTTAGTTCTACAAAGCGGTAATTTATTGAAAGTGTTGATATAATATATAAAACTCCACAGAAAGCATATACGTGAGTCTACAAGTATTTTAATTTACAGTTTACATTTGTTTGTTGTTTTTAGTTATAAAGTGAAGAATGTTTGGGAGCTGGAACTCCCAATAAGAACAATGAAAACTTTATTTAGTGGGAAAGTGAACGATCGAGCGAACATTTATCAACGGAGGAGGCTTACCTCAGTATAGCAGACCAAATACATATGGGAGAAGACTTGAAATACACACCCGTCACACGGATGGAATCTCTAAAACTATTATTATGGATGCTACCCAATTTGCCAATTGTAGCATATTTTATGAAATTAATGATACAGACCATATTACAATCAAAATAATGGTGTATTAGTTGTAGTGCAAGATTAACGTCATGAGAGATCCTGGTGGCATAACCATTTAAAGTGAATATCTGGCGTATATATCGTTGAAAACAGATGCAAAGAATCTATACGTACTAAAATGGCCGTTACATTCCGTTGACAACCCTTACATCCCATTCAAAACCAAAGCACAACATGAACACGGATTTACAATGGAGTATTATGAACACCATAGAAACAAAGGGTGGTCTAAATTATACAAATATTATTTGAAAAGGGATTTATCAACTATGTAAGTTATTGGTGTCAGTTTCAATGTTTACAGTTCCAATAGTATTGTATATATGTAAGGCTTCTGCTAGTAATCTCTTGTAATAATTATTCTGTCTCAAGGATGTGAACATTCTCCCAATTCTTTGTGTGTGTTTTTTTTTTGTCGATTCTATGTTCAGTGATAACATAATGTTTATCTGCTGTTAATATAATGTTATCTTTAGATAACTCTTTGCTTTAGAGCACATTTGCTTTAGATATCAACTTCGAGCAATTTAAATAGGTATGCCATTATTTAAAAAATATATGAGAACCTTCCATTAAATTGATTTCATAGACGAGACACCAGACTCACAGATTACCTTATATTTTCCTTGACTATTCTTGAGCATTTGTCTCAAACGCTTAATCAAACCATTTACATTCATGAATATACTTTGGGTGAAATGAAGAATAATCATAAACATAATTACATTGTCAGAATAATTGCAATAACATTTCATAATTACATGTAACTCCTCTTATTTGATGCTAGATCAGTTTTGTATCGGCGCATTATAATTTACTGAGATCTTGATTTCTCTGGGCAACCTGGTAAACATCCTATGTTGCATTAAAACGTATAAGCGATTTTCCAGAAGCTTTCGTATCTCTGGGCACGTGTGTGGGAACGAAGAAAGGAAGAATAAGGAATATAATTGATAGGAGAGTGGTGAAGAATTCAAATCCGCTGTAAGGGAGAGCGATGATTCACTCCGCGGGTTCATGTGTTCTCTAGCAGATTGTACCCACGGGCCCAATGCAACCAGCGAGTGCAGTGAGTTGGGCATCGCCGACAAGCAGGGGGAACCCTGGTGGGCACTTGAGGTTTCCACGTTGCCTTTAGGTGCAGGCAGAAGGGCTGATGCATCAGCACCACCTCAACGCTTCTCTCCGCAGAAGAGAGAGCTGGCTTCTCCACACTTCGCCTCCCTTGGCTTCTCCTACGCACTCTTCGCGTCCTGCATCTTCATCACTTCGCCTCTTTATCACTTTAACACCTCTTCATCCCTCTTCGCCTCTTCACTCTCTTCCCTTTGCCTCTTCATCACTCTTCGCCTCTTCGACTCTTCACCACTCTTCAATTGGATTGATTGATTTTTTTCGTGTTTCCGGGCGCGTCAACTGCGTCGGTCATTAGTCCCGTTAGTGTAGTGCATGTTTTTCTCGGGAGATGGCGGTGCTCTTCCCCCGCTGGATGGTGAGATCCGGCGCCGACCTACTGTCGGCTAGTGAGGTTTCCCCCTAACCAGGACTCTCCCACCAACGGGGCACCGCCCCAGTCGGGACAAGCTCTAAGCTCCCGACCGGTCTCCCGAAATATGTGGTAGTGTAGTGCATGTTAATGTAAGTGTGTGTGTGTAAGAGGAGAGGACAGGACAAGGAAAAGGAAGGACAGATCGTGATGAAGGACAGATCCGTAGCCCGTTTGTTAGAGTACTGCTCCGGCATTCGCCTGGTGTTGATAGGAGAAACCACGGAAAACTACCGATCAGAGCAGCCGGTCGCTAGAATTCTCCTCCAGACGGCTGTTAAATTCAATCTCTGTAGCTAGTGTCGAAAATCCTGCCGCCGTCAGGACTCGTATCTAGGACCTCCCGGTCAGAGGCGCAGCAGTGACATCAGTTGATGCACTGAGCTACCGCTACCGGTACCACTCTGTAACTCTACACCACTCTTCGCCTCATCACCACCCTTCACCTCTCTTCACTACTATTCACCACTCTTCGCCTCTTCACTCTGTCCGCTCTCCCCGATCGTTGGTGCCGCTGCCCGTCGTCGGGCAACCCCGCGAGGGTCGTCCTAACGAACGTCTTTGTGTTTAATAGCGGCGGCGGTGCCCACAACAGCACAGCGGCCGCGTTGTTATCACTATAACGATCAAGAGGATAAAATGTTGCGCTGACCGCCGCGTGGCGAACGCCGATGAAACGGAAAGGGCTTACGGCGTCTGCCGCGCCGCCGCGCACGCGCCATTCACTTCCTGGGCCACATAAGACGCCACTTGCAGAGACTCGGCGACGTGCCACCGTGCTAAAAGAAATGCATTTCTTTGAAAGTATCAGAGTGGTAGATCTTTCGAATCTTCTCTCACAGGAACATTTGGGTGACTGAATGCATGCGTGTGTATTCGATTTAAATAAAAATCTATGAAATACCACGCCTATTCATTTGTATTTAGGTGCGGCGCGCACATGACAAAGCGTTTGCGTGTAGCAAATCTCGGCCCACTGCGAGGGCCCTGTGTGGCGCGCGCTGTGCACGTGCGTGCGTGCGCCGTGCGCCACGCGGCCTGGCCACGTGACCGCGCCCCCCTCCTCCCGCCCTTCGCCAATTAGCTGTTCCGGTGGCGAGCGCACGTCTATAAACAACGCGTCATTAACTCCGCCCCCCTCCCGGCTCCGTGCCCTTCCCCGCTGCCCAGGAGACTGGCGGGGGTCAAGGAGGCAGGAGGAACCTCATGGCCCTCGATAAGTGGCTCTTCGCCTCGTGCTCTGCGCAGAAAGTAGACTCGCCGTGATTCATTTAAGCCGACTCGCCCTTTATCACACTTCCGGCGTCAAGCCCGTCCTCGCAACGAAGGGCGCGCGACTGCTGCCGTTGCAGGTTCGCGTCGCGTGACGCGGCCATCATTCACATCACTATCACCTGGCAATGACACCAGTTAATACTAATAGGTGCTCAAAATAGCATTACCATCTGCGTTTGACATTTCATTAACGGATAAGGTAGTAGAAAAGTAAAAGATTTGGTAAAGAAGTAAAATTATAATAGCGGCGTCATTTATACAAGTGACAAGTGGGAAATATGAAATATAGTTTCGTTAGCCTATTTATTATGCAAAATTTTAACAAGCAATTAAATTATTAGAAATTCACAGAACGCCGCTTCTGGTACATTCAAGACTTATCATTACATGCTCGCGTAATGTTTTTGTTGCCTCGATATCGTAGGCTTCCGTGGCCAGAGTCATATCTGGGCTGTCCGGGTGACGCCGCGTCAAAGGCTGAGGTGCCGACGTTTCGACCGACACGTCGCGGTCCTCTTCAGGGCTGTACTGCCTGAGAGGGATGCCTGTCTCGGTCGAGGCAATCGGCACCTGCTCGCAATCACAGACAGCCAGATCATTTGTTACCTCTTCACCACGTTCTTATCTTATTAACTTCATTTTTGACAGAACAGTAAACATAGTTTTCTGATACAATTCTATTTACTTTAATTCTTGTCTTTATAATTCTCATATTTTTCTTTTCTGTTGTTTTGGTTCTCTTTAAAAGTACGCTTATAAATACAATACCTGAAATTATTCACGACGGAAAATATATCTGAAAATTAATGTTTTTCCTGCCATTTACTTTTGTTCCAGTGACTATTAAAATTTATGCGACGACTACTCATTTATTGTTTTTCTTGGACATATCAATAGTATGGAAAATTATTTTCTAAATTACATTGCTCTTAATAAATTCGCAAACCTCGAGGAACTATCGTCACGAAATATTCAAGGCAATGAAATGAATTTCATTAATGTGGAACTGTATTTTTCTAAACATTTTTGTCCGTTTTTTAAGTTGGATAAAAATATTTGCGTCCTCTTCGGTTTTTATTTTCGGTTTATATTTATTATTTTGTTTTATTTTCATTTTTATTTAACGCTGACTTCTGAAAGAACAGACAGCAAATCGGCTGTTCAGAGTTAAAACTGAACTGAAACATTAATTCCAGCTTTGTGGGCATCTTATTCTCTCGAAACTTTCAAACAGATGAAAATTCAATGTGTATATTGGAAACAGGCCAGGAACTTCGCAAAATAGATGAAAGAACGTGGCCTCATTCTGCAACTCGCGAGCTATTCGTAGGCCGATCTCCCTCGGGTTGCTTGGAAATTTAATTCAATAATAAATTACATAATGCACATTAACGTAGTTCACAAATGATTATACAAATAAAAATATAGAAAAATGTAAACTTAGGGAGAATATCTCGCCTTGCATTTAAGATTGAAGAGAAATAGCCAATATATTTGTTAAAATACTTGCATTTGGATGGCAGACGACTTTGAAGGACTTAGCCAGAAAGTTCTGCAACTTTGGGAATTCAAGAAAATGTCACGATTTCTTTTCCAGTTTCCGCACGTCTGACGAAGCGAGTATTTGATCGGCTCCTACATGATGAATGTTGAATTATTTAAATGTCGCTAGAAGTTTCCAGATAACGATATCTTTTCCTAGTACCTTACCGTTGATGAAATGTAATTTCCTCTATAGACCCTATTTAACCTCCTCTAATGTCTTACACTATCTTCACGATGCCAGTTCAAAACAAAAACATCTTGTAGTAAATTGTGATTTGAGATCTCACTTTCCTTGCCTGTAGTTCAATTTTCTTTATCTACAAAATGTATTTTACTTCCTTAAAGTGTAAAGAACACTTTCTAGTGCAACCGTCTCAGAGCGACGTCGCAATAGTTCGAATTTTTTCGGCATTTTCCTGACACTAAAGTATTAAAGATATACATAGTTTCCGTTTTGAAATCTGGACTTTAGATACATATCTTGAAATAAGGTCATGTACAATTTTTCAAAAATGTCAATAGTTTTTGTGTAATTTTACGTAAAATATAGGCAATTTTAAATTTTTTAAACATTTTAGTCTCAAAACTGGCTCCAATTTTCCTTTAAATGTTCTCCTCATATGAATCAAAGAATAGTAAAAAATTGACGCTTGTCTCATTATCGACAAACTCTGTATTTCCGAAAATGTCAAAAGGTAACATTTCAGAACTACAAAGTTGAAGACAGAGATGAATGCCTTAAACAAAATATGTTCTAAAAATGAACTCCTTTAAAAAGGTCATGATAATTTTTTGAAAAAGCGACTGATTTTCGCATATTTTATGCTTCAAATTAATGCGATTTACAAATGACACAAATTGTCAGAACTGTTTCAATTTTTTTTGTTAATTTTTTTTTCCACGGCAAAAACATGGGACGCTCAAAACATGGCGCAGATCTCATTTTTGTTGAACGCTCTGAATTTTCGAAAATTGAAAATTTAGAAATAATGCGAGGAAGGACGTGCTACTGTAGTACCATTGGTTAAAGCAAGTCCAACGGCAAATGAAGTTACAAATTTTATTAACAATCAGTGCGTAATTAACGATACATTAATATATTTAATTTAACAGATATCGTTTATTAAATCAAACGTTACTCCTCCACCATATCAAGCGTTAAAAATTAAACAAGCATTATGAAGTATTTCCTTACTTTTGAAAATATTTTACAAAAATTCCATTTTCTCATGATTCTGTGTTCTTCTAAGCAAGTCCAACTGGGAGTGAAGTTACAAATTTTATTAACAATCAGTGCGTAATTAACGATACATTAATATAATATATTTTCAATAGGATACTTAAATGATACTATCCTAACGAGATGAAAGTTATTGATTGCAATATTTGCAATTTTAAGAAATTACAAACCCAAGATTTTGTCGAAAGCGGATCCAATTTTTTTCTTTACACTTGTGCTAGTGATAACTATAAGATGATATAAACGTCACGTTGCTCTTTTGTTTTGCTTTTTTAAACATTACAAAAATTCAATTTTTTTGACTTGTCTCTCACGTCGTTAATATTAAAATTAGCGAGCGGTAATTTGTTTTCATTATTATATTTATCAATACATGTGCTTTAACTTTTAATTGGTATCGCTTTTCAAAACATTTAATTGGTCTCGGCGGTCTGTGATACCGCTCACGCTGAACTGCTATAATTTATCGTATTATTTGACAGTTTATCTGGTAGTGTAAAAATTTACATTTGTTTTATGAAGGTTTATGATCATGCAAAACTTCGAGTCCGAGTTTCGGTGATGGTAGGATTATCCATAAGGGGTCACGACATACTCATTGGAGAATTGGTAAATCCCGTCGAAAGGGAAAGAGAGGGAATGTGGTGGAGTGAGAACGAGTGTTGTGGAATATCACGGGGTGGGTAAGAAAAATATCAAGGGACGACCAGCTAAGGTGGTTCGATTGATGTTACTGCGTGCCGCTGGACGGAGGTTCTAGGGTTCGAGTCCTGATGGTGGCAGGATTTTCTACCCATAATAGGATAATTCCAGCGGCCGGCTGCTCTGATTGTTACTTTTCGGTAGTTTCTCCGAAGAATGCTAGACTAATGCCGGCGTAGTACCAAAAAAGGGGCCACGGACCGCACGTGATTTCTCCTTCCTCTTTCTTGTCCTAACCTCACCTCTTACTTACACACACTTACTCTTACATACACCACACGACGGCGTATGATGGGAGACCAGTCGACAGCTAATCAGGGCAGTCCCTGCTGGGGGGAGGTACCGGTTGGTGAAAACCCCTAGCCACGTGTAGGTCGGGCCCAAATCTCATTATCCAACGGGGGAAGATCACCGACTCACAGTCCGGGTAAAACACGCACTACACTTACGAGATAAATAACATTCGTTGACGCGTCCGGAAACATCAAATAATCGATGGAAGGTAGTCACATCACTTGAAGCATTTTCTTTTCATTATAAATGCATTCATTGTTAGTAGTGTTAAAACATTTTCATATTTATGTGGTCTTTTGCTTCTGTTCGGTTTCACAATCATGATCATGATCGCTATAATTTCATATTGTCTCGTAGTTTTGGTATCACTAGGCGAAAAAGAAATACTGACGCAATTGGCATCAGCAGTATCTCATACCGCACCGCATAAAATATTACATATCTCTAAAAAGAAACCACTAGTGACGTTTATACTTTTTTCAAAGATATACCTACACTAGCAAGGAAGGTACTGAGTCATTGAACCTGTACACACAACAATGTGCACAAGTTACAACATGCCGGCGCACGGTGGTGCATTTTCCCGAAATCCTGGCCAAAACCTCAAAAATGAAATCGCGTTTACTGAACTTTTGCAAATACTACGACACACTGTATACTTGGGGGACATCCGTTTCTGCCCACTTCGTGTCTTTGGGTCAACTTCTGGCCCTAGTAGTCACCCGAACTTACCCTTCGTGGCGTTCGGTAGACTGCAGTGCGAGAGTAAATAGAGAGACCGTCTTATTTGTAGTGGTAGCATACAAAGTTGTGCAGAGAAAACTGACTGTATGGATTCTCTTTCGGAAAGTTTGTAGAGTATTTTCATGTTTGTTTTATAATGCATTAATGCATAATACCGACGTGGGATGAATTATTAAAATGCATGAAATTAATACAATAATTTTAATTACTCATAAGTTCACGTAGTCTGAAAGTTACAATTTGGGGAAATTTCCCGGGATGTTTCTAATTTCATTACTAGCTGAATCTATCCTCTTTCGAATCCAGTTATAAAATCATGCCCCAACTTACCCCATTAGTAAATATAAAGAATTAACTTTTCGTCAAGCACGCGTGACCGCCGAACGCGCGACTCGTCGAGATCCTTTCCCTGAGAACGAAACTGCTTTACAATGTTGTTTCTAGCGGAAAATTTGATCCCTTTACTGAAAAACAAATTTAATCAATATTATAAACAAAAGTTAATATTTTTAATTTTGTAACAGATTATGACTATTCACTAATATTACATGAATATAATATTTATGTACATATACATCTTCTGACTGGATTACGCACATTTTATTTCATTAAAATTGTACATAAAGTAATATTTACAAAATATTTTCGTCAAAACTCGTCTTAGGAAGGTGTGCGCTAGATGAAAGGTCAAATACGTACGTGATATCAAAGAAACTCATCATACCCCCTTTAAAAATAAATCAAAAATATAATTGATCGTAAAGTAATATTTGTTTTCTTAACTCCAAATTTACATACCAACAATTATTCATATTACATTGTTATTGTTAGAAAATTAGTATTATATTATTTTTTATGAAATAATACTGCAACTTCAGTTTGAATATGGTCAAGAAACTTATTAAATGCAATTCAAAGAAAAATGGTCTGAATGTAGAGCTTCCAAACAAGATTATGGTAATAGTAACGACAGTAATTCAGCATGACGCTTTTTGAGAAATTTAAATATTCCTCAGAAATAGCGAATATTCAGTAATTCATGCATAGAATCTATTCACATAGATATAAGGCGGTATGGAGAAGGATTTCCATGAACATGTTCAAGATGCACCCAGTCCAGGAGATGTTAATCGCTGTTGAGATTTTCTGTTCCTTCATTTCCAACTTGAGGGATGTTAGAAAGTTAAAATTCTGAAGAAATATGTTTTGTCTCATTTGCCTGAGCCAAATATCACTGTAGGAGAAATGTACCAGTGAAAAAAGTGATCTTCCTTTCCGGTTCTTCGGATACTGTATATGAATTTTCTCTGACAGAGGGCATGAGATGGCATTAATACCATGCTACCTTATGCCAGATATTAGCAATTAATATGTAAGTAATCCCTACGGTTTACTAAAATCAATTTTGTGAATTGATACAATTTAACCAAGTTCATATAGAAAATACATATTTATATTTCACAGATTTAAGAAGTGCATTATTCCGGTATTATGTTCAGCTCCTACATTATAAAGATAATCCAAAATAAATTTGGTCGTCGTAGAAAACATACTATAGCTCTCAGAGGTTTTGGCCAGGAAATCGCCAAAATGCACCACTGTGCGGCGCGGTGGCAGACCGTGATACGTATTACAGGTGAAGTAATATCATATAACGTATCTCCAAAACTAAACAGTTTTCTGTGAAAATGAGCTCAAAATTCTTAATATGATAAGTTCATTTTGGAGTATTCTGTTGTTTTTTCAATAATTACACAAATATCTCTCACACCATTAATATTCACGTTTCCAGCAATTTGTAAATACTATTGCATTTGTGCCAAAGGGCTCCAAATGACTTCTAATGAAGTTTTTCGAAAACACAAAAATTTTCTGTGAAGAAGATCTCCAAAGCATTTACACTAGAGCTTAAACGATGTTTTCTTAAAAATGGCTCCCAATTTTCCAACGAAAATTTCCATACAAGACGACGTTTTACTCTTCTATATTATACTTAAAATAATACTTGGTTCTATCATTAGGAAATCGAAAAATTGAAAAATTAAAAAAAAATATTTTGGGTGGCGATAGATGGCAGTAGGCAATGGTATGTGGGAAGTCCGAAAAGATAGCTCAGACTAAAGAATGTGGATAATTAGTACGAGAATGTCTGTGCCATTTGTAGTACCACTAGTTTAAAGAGTTTTCCCGTTTGCAAAGCCAAAAGAATTTCAATATTTCAATATTCCTCCTCATTGACTTCCATCACGTAGTGTGGAAGGCAACACTTCCTTCAATAGCATGATCCTATTTTGCAGAAAACTTCTGTGGGCTTTTCTCCTCGATGATGAGTTTTACTACGCAATTTATTAAATACGCAAGGATTTGCATTGATATCAATTTTTAAAACCTCCACTCTTAAATAAACTATTTAGTAATAATATTTTATTGATATCGTATATGTAGATTATGTTATTATGTTATATTATCGTATGTTTTTTGTATGTAGTATAATATTATATATACTATTATTTAAGCTTAAGCTTATCTATATCAATGGCCACTGGGAATAATTTGGACGTGCATGGAAGATCATACAAACATATTCCCAGTGATGACAGAGTGATATTTTAATGTACTCAATTTAATATTTTAAAAACCATTTTTTTGTCTTGAGATATGTCTCAAAACGAAAGTGAAATAAACGAAAAATGCAAAAAAATAAAAATGAACATGTTCATTTTAGCATCGAGTTTTCTAATTTATGGAATGTTATGACAAAATGGGTAGGGTATACAGTAAGGAAATTAAATACTTTACTATAAATAAATATTTTAAAATGCAATTTCATTTTGACAAAATATTTTGTCCGAAACGTTATTCTTGTAGATTATTTTCTAATGTCGCTGCAAAACTCTGTGATTTTTTAAAATAAAAACTCCTGTTGTGCGGTCCTGATATCGAAAATGTGAATAAATATTTTTCCTATATATAAGTCACTTCTTCTAATACATTGTAGAGCTGGAATCAACGTTTTGGGTGGCCCTGATAAACCATTTTCTCTAATTTTAAGAGTACTATATTCGAAGCCTCATTTCCAAACTTTCTTCAAAAATGGCACCATAGACGTAGCCAGCGGCATGCAAGAGATGCACTTGCACCCCCTAATCAAGAAGAATTACTTATAACAATATTTAGAAATTAACCGATAACTCAATAATTAAACTTGTCGTATTAAAATTATAGATAATTACTCAAATATTACATAAATTATAGAACTGAAAACGTATGCGTTTGTTGGTAGCAAAGGACAACAGTTAAGTACAACCATGATATCAAATTGTTACTCATATGAAAGGAAGATACTAAAAAGGAGAAAAAAGGGAGGAAACAGTGTGCTATAGTTTGACAAAAAAAATAAATTTGGTTAAAAATGGCAAAGATAGGAAACGAAGAAAAAGGGCGAGGTAATATGGGAAATTAAGGCGAGCTAAACAAATATGGTCTTATTTTACTTCTGATTGAAATTGTATTTGTTGCTAAACCGAATAACGCACACTGCGCAAGCCCTCTACTTTCACAAATAAGCAAAGAATCAAACATTCTAAAAAATGACAACTATTGCATTATAAAAGTCCATGCGGTCGAAGATCAAAGGTTTTTTATCAACGGTTTAACCGTCAATTGGTGAAGTTGTAAAAAGGAACATCAAAGATCGCTCTGTACTTCTCAAACACACCTAATTAAACAGATCAAAATAAAACTCTCGTTTGTATAAATCACTGTTTAGTGATAAAAGTTCCAAGAGGTATCAATCACAATGTTTTCAAAAGAATTGATTAATACTATTATAAATTGTTAACCAGACACATGCTTTAGGAGAATTATCCACTTTCAAGTGGCACAACAAAGAAAAAACATACTGCTTTTTTCTTCTCTATAGTGCCACTGAAAATGGAGGTTGGTTGATTGTTAGTGATTCTGGGCACGTCAACTACTGAGATCATTAGTCCCGTACGTGTAGTGCATGTTTTTTCATCGGGAGGTGGCGGTGATCTTCCCCCTGCTGGATGGCAAGATCCGGCGCCGACCTACCATCGGCTAGCGGGATTTCCCCAACCATCTCCCACCAGCGGGGTACCGCCCCACTTAAGTTGGAATAAGTTTTATGAAACACATGTCTGGATAATTACTTTATATTTTCTTTTAACTTTGTGATTGATACCTCTTGGATCTTTTATCGTTGTGCATTACCACTGTGTTTCTTTCCATAGCTCGTTACAATTGTAAAAACTCGACTCGCTTATCGTCTTCTTCGCAGTTGTTATACGGCTACATCGGAGAGAGTATGCCGTGACGTTTTTTTTCCCGCCAGTTTCGTTCCAGCGATAACCCTGCCCTGAGCTAGACGGCGTTGGGGAGAGCACATGCCCTTCTTTCAGCCCGCTTCTTCACGGTGAGGACGCCTGATCTGCGCCCCGCGATGCTTTCCGGAACTAACCATTCCGGCACTCAATGCCTGCCTAGACGAACCGCTCTCCGGGTCCTCAGTGGGTCACCGCCTGATATGCGCCGCCCTAAATGTGGGTCCGGTCCACTATTTTGGACACAATAGCTGCATACAAATCTGTGGAAACAAATGCTCTATTCATAGACTTATGTGAATGCTCTATTTACAGCCTTTTATGTGAATGCTCTATTTACAGATTTTCGTGACAATTTATTTGCATTTTTTTTACTATTATCGCACTTTCCTATTATGCTGGAGAAACTACAAGACACATCACAATGTTTCTGTGACCCTTTTCAAATATAACCTGTGAACATTTTTGCAGTAAGGTAGAACTATGGTGCGACCTTTGCAAGAAAAAGGCAAAAAACAAAACATCATGTTAAAATGAAGGAACTGGCGAAAGAAGATAGGACAGTTTTTTTAACAAAAAATGCTCTGCTTATTTCTGTGTGTCAACCATGCATTATGTACCATTAAGCGCTCATTTAGAACCATGCGAAGAGTCAAAACTGGCTGCGTTGAACAATGACGGAAGATCGCTTGAAAGAGCGATTCATATTGAGAGTACATAGAAGTCTGATTCAGGAAAGTAGAAAAAGAGAAAATGACATTCGGCATAGGTTTATATATATATATATATATATATATATATATATATATATATATATATATATATATATATATATATATATATTATTGTATCGGCTACACTCATGACAAAAGAAATATCGAAGTGACAATACCTCGACATCTTGCCCTACAAATAGTTCTGAGTAGCGAAGAGATGGCGTTACCTAGAAACAAATTTCTGAACGTACTTTCGCCCTAGCCAATCAGAACTTTGTAGAAATGCGAATGTGGTATGAGGCTTGACTCGACGAGATTGTCTTCTTTCCGGATCGAGACGCTGAAGTGATTAGATGGGTACTATTCCACCACACAACCGGACGAGGGACACGTGGAAAAATACAAAAAATGAAGCTTTATAAAAAGGTAATTGTCTAAGTTTTTTTCATGGGATTAATCACTGTGATATGTCAAGATTACGTAAAATTTCGATAGGAATATTAAACAAGTAATGCAACGAATGTAAGAATAACAGTGGTAGGGGACTAAAATGAATTTATAAACCACGTTGCTACATTCTGTTGCTGGAATATAGAAGAGATTTTTGAACTATAGGACTGTTTCTGTTTCTTTGTTACAGCTTTTTCAGTTTTAGTTTTGAGCAGTTACTTATTCTACTTTTATTCTATTTCATTTTTATTTATGGATTTCATTTGAAAATTCTTTTGGGAGTATTTTGATAATTCCGAAAAGCATAGTTTATTCAACAACTGGCCAACTTTCACTAAAACAAAGTTATAATTTGGAGTTTTGGGACTCGCATTCTAACGCGACCATCACCTTCGTGTAAGCTGTGGTTTAACTGGGCTGTACAACGAGGAGAAGGCGTACGGAAATACTCCGATTCCATCGCGTAGGCAGCGCACGAACCGTCGCAGGACAACGACGACCTTGGGCGTGAACGTCGCTCGACAGCCGTCTACTCAGCGCGGACCAGCTTGAGAATCTGCCGGTCGTGAGTCACAGAAAAGCAGAAAGAATATTTACTAAATTGCAGCTTGGAAAACTTTCAAGATAGAATTATGATTGCACAAATTAAAACGTTGTAATATGAGCTTCCTCAGTAACAGACATTGATCGGACAAGTTTTACTGAATATTAGTCTTGATAACCAGTAAATTTATTTTTGCAGTCGTAAGAGAAATCAGATCTAAATAATTTTTTTTGTTTATTGATAAAAGTCGTCCTTGTGTATAATTCTTTATCTAAACTCATACATAATTGACTTGATGTTATTTGAAATCATTTAAGAGGAATTGTCTATGTAAAAAGGTTTTGAACATGAATGAAAGCTGTTAAATTGTTTCTGGTAAAACGTTATTTCATGAACAGTCAGAGACTTTGTAAACAGAATTTGCACTGCGAGGTCACGCAAGCTGAATATTAAGTGTAAATATTGAGTGTAGTATTATTTAAGATTGAAAAGGTATTAGTGAATTTTGGTATATTGTTTGTATGTATTTTTTACAGGATGGTTATTTAAATTGTGAATTGTGGGTTTCATTAAGAGATAATTTGTTTTGAGAAGTGTACATATGTATTTACCGTTTGTTTCTGTAAATGTAGATCAGAGTCACTATTATTCTACAGAAAACTGCAGTTTAGGTAGGGAGTTAGTTACCATTGTGTAATCAAAAGGAAAAGTAATCACGTAGGAGAATATGTGAACGTGAGTGTACAAAGGATCATATTGGAAAGAATATATGTTACTTGTTCTTTAAAACAATAAAATTGAGTTTGTTGTTAAATGAATATTAGTTAGCAAAGACGAACCACCACCGATAGTGAATTATCCATAATTTGAGGTCTTCCTAGGTTTGTGTGACGGTGTAATCACACGTCACAAAACAAGTAAATAACAGATTTACTTCTGTAATTCAGCGTACTACGAAATAGTTAGGTAGATACGTGACTTTTAAATATATATATATATATATATATATATATATATATATATATATATATATATATATATATAGCGAGTGATGTGCTATAGGCATGCCATCGATTCTGGAAACGCTGGAAATTAATAAACGGCGTCTCATCACACTACGCGGCGTCACCGAGAGCCAAGTAGTCACTTATCAAGCTTCACAATTTCCTCGGTGTTGATCACTCTGTGTGTTAAATGTGTTTGCTTGTGCGTGTGTATATGTGTATGTGTGTGTGTGTGTGTGTGTGTGTGTGTGTGTGTGATGAAGATAGGATGACACCCGCGTTTTCAATTCCCGCCCGCTCCGCCTTCCTGCTGCCGCTGCGACGCCGCGCGTCCAAATAAAAACGCGACCGCGGCGCAGCTGATGGGCAACGCGGCCAGAGGTGTCGACGTGTGGGAATCCCTCGCCCTGCGCCCCGCCCCCGCGCCTCCCACCCGCGCTCCGCGTCCCGTGCCAGTGTTCAATAGCGACACGCCCGCAAACACATCGCCCGTGCGCGGATAACAGAGAGGATCCCTTTGTCAACGCCCGACGCAGTTGGCCGGCGACGGCGGTGGTGGCGGCGGCGGCTGTGGTGGCAGCAGCACTGGTGCTGGTGGAGCTGGAGGCGGGGTCCGTGGCGAGGAAGTGTGTTTGGCGGTGGGAGGAATGAGGGTGGAAGAGGGGGGAGGAGCGAGGGAGGCGGGCCGAGCTGCCGGGGCGGGGAGCGGTGGGGCTGGAAGGGAGGCGACAGCGGCAGCTGTGGTGGCAGCGGCATGGCCGGAGCAGGGGGCGGAGGAGAGGGACGTGAGGAGGAATGACGACGGTGGTCGGAGCGATGGCCGTGGCGGGGGCCGGGGGCGGGCACTGCTTCCGCGGCGGGGAACGGGAAGTAATCGCGGTGTTTGATTGATTTTTTCGTGTTTCCGGGCGCGTCAACTGCTCTGGTCATTAGTCCCGTTAGTATAGTGCATGTTTTTTCTCGGGAGATAGGGGTGATCTTGGATGGCGAGATCCGGCGCCGACCTACCGCCAGCTAGTGGGGTTCCCCTTTACCAGGACTCTCCCACCAGCGCGGCACCGCCCCAGGCGGACAAGCTCTGCTCCGACCGGTCTCCGGAATGTGAGTGTGTGCATGTTGGTAGGGGGTAGTAAGGGAGGATAGGACAAGGCAGAGGAAGGACAGATCGCACGCGGTCCGTAGGCCCGTTTGGTAGGTACTGTCCGGCATTGCCTGATGTTGATCGGAGACACCACGGAAACTACAGATCAGAGCAGCGGCTCAGAATTCTCCTCCAGAAAGCGACTGAATTCGACCTGCCGAAAAGCGTGTCAAAAATCCATCGCTGTCGGACTGAACCTGGACCTCCGTCAGAGGCGCTGCATTATCGGGGTTAACGCCTGATGAGGTTGCTGAGGTTGGGTGAGGTGAGAGTTTGGGGTGACCCGTGCTGGCGGCACGCCGGCTGGTGGGGAGACCGGAGGTGCGTTGAAGGTGGGGGCGGGGCACGTGGGAAGGCTTGTGTACACGTTTCGAACACAGGTCAATTGGAGCAGCTAATTTCTGCTGGCACGAGGACGCCCCGGGTTTGCAGCTGGATAAGCTCAGAGGCACAAGAGCTGATCCACGCTTGAGAACGTGGTGAAATGCACTGGATGAAGTGCAGCGCGTTTTTAATATGAATGCAAGTGATTTTAATGATAACGCCAGAAAGGATCTTAGGTTAGCAAACGTTATGACTAGAAATGTTAACCTAGCAGTTGCTGAAACGCTAAAGAGTAATGGCAAAACTGTTGTCGTAGAAGAATAGTTTTCAGAAAGATAAAACATCTTGTAAATTGAGGTATTTTTAAAATAAAACATCCCTTTTCGGAGAGTTGTCAATAGCTGTACAGAGAAAGGTGTATAAATAGGTGTATTTCGAACACAAACAATTTCCCTTATTTCAATTATTTGACACGATTCAAATGTTATTGATAAGTCATGGAAATGGAGAATGAAAAGGAACTCGATATAAACGACAACTTGTTGTGTTGGTATAGAAAAAAGCGAAAATGAAAGAATTCGAGAAAAATATCCCTTTTCAAGAGAATATTATGTCTGCCTCCTAGGACTTTGTAGTCTAGAATTATTCATGATGCATGATGGGCCTTTAAGTAAAATGAGCTTGGGGCAATGGAATTGTCAGCTCTATCACGTTGGGACGAGTTTCACTTTTTGGGTTTACGTGTCATTAAACGGACGATACAAAATCCGACCGAAGGCTTTACGTTCAATCCGCTAATCCAGGGTGTTTATACCTTGATCATTCGTTTGCTTTTGATTCCACCACGATTTGATTTTAAAAACATCCATAATTTACATTAAATAATCACATTTTTTTTCTCCCCTTTTCCCAACATTATCCATCTTATGAAGCAACGGAAAACCACCGTGATCATACGTTAAAAAAAAAGCCAAGATATGCGGAAAGCCTGTTCCTTCCGATCCACCAACCATTTTGGAAAAAACCAACCTCAGAGCGTTAAAAAATATATCTCCGGTGAGTGCAATATTTTTCCCCTTTCCCGTGGCAAGAACTTCCCAATCATCTTGGCACTCTCAAATTACTTTCTATCGCTCAAAACCCTGGTCCCTCTACCTCGCCGCCTAAAATTCCGGCCACAAAATAAGGGGTAATCCCGGTCACCGCTCAGCCCGTCCATAAAACTGCCTGGACTCTCTGCCCCCCCCCCGGGTTCTTCCCGGGGATCCACACCCCATAATCAGAGCAGCGCTTCCAGGCACGCCGCACACACACCCCTCTTTTTACCAACCAATCCTTTCCTCCCCTCTTCGTCCATTTACCTTCCTTCCTCCCTGTCCTTCCTTTTTGTCCATCCTCTCTCCTCCCCTCCCCTTCCCCTCCCATCCCCCCTTCCTCCTCCCCCTCTCCCCTTCCCCTCTCCTTCCCCCTCCCCCCCTCCCTTCCCCTTCCCCCCTCCTCCCCCCCTCTCTCCCTCCCCCCCTTCCACTTTCTCTCTCCCTTCCCACTCTCTCCCCCTCCCTTCCCAACATCCCTCCTTCCCTCCCCTGCCTCCCTCCCTACCCCTCTTCTATCTCTCCTCCGTCGTGCCGCTGCCCTCTACTACGTGCCCCCTTTCCCGCCTGACTTTTTGCAACGGCGGCGGCCTGCAACTCTCGACGATGCTGCGACCGCGAGAGATTTTTCCCGGGAGGGCCCGATTAGGGCGGCTGTGCTAAGACGTGGCCAGGCCGAGGGCGTTGCTTCGGGGAAGGGCGGGGGCTTTTCTCACGCGCAAGCAGCCCCTCTCAACTTCTGGCCCCCGCACGTTAAGCGCATTGTGCTGATGGCGCTCCGTGAAGACACACGTATATATAGATATATATATATATATATATATATATATATATATATATTGAGACGAACCGGTAAGATAGATATTTATTATTCTGTAGATAGGTATATACAACCTGGTGGCAGAACTCTACAAGTATATTACTAATATTAACTTTAAATTACTTAACAACGTAACATTAAATTCTTAAAAGACATAATAATAATAATAATAATAATAATAACAATATGCTAACAATAATAGCATTAACTAGCCCGGCTTCATCGCAGTAAATTTATTTGCAAGGGACAGGTGTTCTTTTTCGTGAATGGGCTCGGGGTTATTAATCAGACACCACTGTTCCGTGAACAAAATAAACATGAATTATTTATTATTCTACACAAATCACTATTGATTACAAATATCTGTGGTGGTCTTTATCCTTTTCTTTACTTCACCCAGAATCACTGTTAGATTCTTTCGATCTTACATCGATCGAGAAATATTTACCGTTTAATACTCCCTCCTTGAGCGTCGGCGGCTTCGGGGACTCTCGGGTTGTCTCGTACTCCTTCGCTGTGCTGCCTATGCCCGCTCCACTGGGGGCCAGCCGATGCGATGCGTTGCGTTGCGTTGCGTTTCCGAAGCACTTTCTCCAGCGTAATCTTCCCACGGTGCCTCTGCACCTCCCCGCTGAACTCCTTTCCAGTTCACCCAGTTCTACTCGATGTCACCTTCCGCGAGCTGACAAACGCCACTAATTATTCAAGGTACAGTTTGCTCGCACGTGTCTCACCGTTTTACCAGGTTACTAGTCTTGTGGCGTACTCCTCTGCACACACGTTCTCTCGATCAGTACTACCCCGGATAAGAGCCTGTTAGTCTGGCCACTCCGAGCTACAAATTGATGGTTATATCTAGCACAACTCGTCCGTCCCCACTTTTGGCAGCGTTCATTCGTTCGCGACACTTTCTCCTTGTTCAAATTTGGGCACCCCCCGGTATTTCCTTCCTTACAGGCGCCCGGGCCGTACACTGAAGCCTCGGGGCTTTTCTCACGCCTTCGGCCAACCGACAACCTTCGCCGCCCGTAACTGTTTTTTTGGGGCTGGCGGGTTCTGGCAACCGTTTTGCCGGGGATTATATATATATAAAATATATATTAAAAATATATATATATATATATATATATATATATATATATTTTGACCATCCTTTTGCCGGGGTCTCGGAAAACGGAGCACATCAATATTCAAGAATAAAAAAAAACTTTTTTTGAACGCGCCCAACGCGCATGAATACAATCGAAAATGAAAACTACGAACTATATCCGAAAAGGAGCGTCTCGGTAAGATGCGACACCGAGTCGGGAAAAAAGCTTTCTTTTTGGGGAAGAAACAGCGGGAAAGTGGGGACCTACCGATCACGAAGGGGGCCCCGCGTACTGCTCGGACTTCGGGACTGCATCACGATAAAAAATTTTTAAGACATTCGGGGGGTAATTATCATATTACAAGGCATTAAAAAAATTTTAATGGGGGAAAGGATGAAAGTAAAAATTGACGATTTAAAATCTTTGAAAGAAAAGGGGGTGTAAAATAATGGAAACAGGGCCCATTCATTTCTTTTTTTTTGATTTTTCTTATTTTATATTTACTCTTCTTATGAAAAGACCCCCAGTTGTCGTATTGAAAGATTTTTTTAAAATAGGGAAATTTAAAAAGCTAGTTACATTCTATAAAAGAATACGAAAGAGTAACAACGGAAAAAAAACGAGACGGAGGCCACATCGTGAGTTGAACAGCGGTTCTGCAGGGGGCCTTTTGCCCCCGCCCGGCTGCAAGGACAAGGACACCGAGCGACGGGGAAGAGTAAAACCCCGTGATTTTTTACGCCGTAAAAAAGACACAGTAAGTTCTTAACTTGAAAAATTTTTGTAGATATTAGAAGGAATAATTTGTTCCCGGAAAAAAAATTTAAAGTGGGGTTCTTTATACCGATATTCGGGAAAAATAAAATCAATCTTTTCTTTAAAAAAAATTTTAGCAAATTGTAAAGTTGAAACTGGGGAATTTACGACTGGAAGGATTGGGTCAAATTTTTAAGTATTTTTTGAAATTGATTTAAATGAAAAAAAAAGTGTAGTTAATTTTGAGAGTGTAAGTTGTTTTTTTTTTTCAGCAAGACAAAATTCTTGTATTTTAAAGTTTTTTTATTTATTGGCTGTAACAGCAATTTAATTAGAAAAACCCATAAGTAAGTAAAAGATTTAAAAACGGTTTTCCCTTAAATGCATTAAACCCAAAACCCCCCGGGCCTGACCCCGCTATTCTAATTGTATTTTTTTTTTCCCCACCTTGAAAACCCTTTCCCTGAGCTAGCCGGCGGGGGTTTGGGTCGTAACTGGCATAACGTGGGGCTCGATTATTGGATGCTTTTTGAAACTCGTTTAAAAACGAAAATAAAAATTTGGGTTGGAACCCAAAATTACTAAATCAATTAAAATCACCATAAAATTTCTGCCCAGGTTGCGGAAAATTAATGTTTGGAAAAAAGTGTGTTTTTTTAAGGGTTTTTTTTTTCGAAAGGTATTTTTATGGGGTTTTATCGGGGGGTTTCAAATTGTGTCTGGTATTTCTGGGGAAAATTTTTTGTGAAAGGTGGGGTTGGGAAAAATTAATTGATTCTAGGCATTAATAGATTCAAAATGGCAGATAAGTATAACGTGGCTGGGTTTACCTCCTGGAAGGAATTTCGGAATCAGTGGATAGAAACTGGGGAAAAGCCCCCAGGTCGATGATCGGGGGGGAAAACGACGGATAGAACTAGGAGCAGCAGGAGTTTGCGAGACGTCGCCGACAGAATCACAGCCAACGCCAACACGAGATCAGGATGGGGAAAGGGGCGAAACCTCGAGGGGCTAATTCAATGATCAACGGTTAATAAGGTCAATTTATAAAACAATTAGATGTGGGGGTTAGTCATGCAGGATGGAAAAACAGAAAACCAAAAAAAAAATTAAAGGGGTTTTTTGGAAACTAAACTAGAAACAAGGCTATTTTGGGAAAACCAAATTAGGGAAAATAATTCGGCAATAAGTGCATTGGAAACAAAATTCACGGAATTCGACACGAAATTAGAAAAAATAATAGGAAGTTAGAAAAAAAATTTTAAAAAGCACAGTTTCGGGGTTTGGGAGCAGTGGAAGGTCGAATTTAAGGGCGGGGTTCAGAAAAAATTCCCGGGAACATGAGAACTTAGAAAAAATTTCCCGGAGCGGGGACTTGAATTAGAAGAAAAGGTTGATCAAGTAACAAAAAGAATTTAAAACGGATCGAAGCACAATGGATCTTATAACCGCCGTATCCGACGGGCGATTGAGGAAAAAAGGAGAAAGAAAATTTCCCGGGAAATTGGTTACTGAAAAAGTTCAGGTTCAAGCTAATAAATTAGATAGTGGAAAAAAAATTTTTCTGAACAGGATGGCGTTTTTACAACATCAAATTAATGCTATAAAATAAAATTTTGAAAAACTAAAAATAAATTGAAAATTTTTAATCAGTGGGGGAAGTGTTCAGCCCACATGTTTTCTTACCGTGTCTCCTAATTTCAGTGCGGCGGAGATGAAAATCATGTTTTTTATAAAAGAGGTAGAAAATTTTTTTTTCAAATTTGTTCCGGACAGTGAAAACTCAAAATCGTTTATCAGATGTTGCGGGAAAATGCACGAATCTGGGCAATTTTTGGAGATTTTCCCCCAAAACTGGCCAAAACTCAAAAAAAAATTTTTAAATTAAATTTTGAATAACGGAAACTCAAATAAATTTTTAAAATTAAACGTAATGAAATGGTACGGGGAAAAAGGGGGAAAAAATTTTGATGCCCAAAATGCAGGAATATGCAACGGAAAAATTTAAAGCGTTTAAAATTAGCCCCCGGGCGATCCCGGTTAAAAAATTGTCTGTTTATTAATCGTCATTTTCCTTCCTCGACCAAAATTTGGGAAAATCTCTTACCAATGTCCACTGAAAAATTAAAAACGCAGCTAAGTTGTATGGTCCCTTTCGTTATAATGAAAAGGGTTTCAGAAAGCAAAAAACCCAAAAGCTAATGGTCGGTAAATGGGCAAGATAAGGGGAGCAACAACAAAAAGAAGCAAACCAGAAACAAAAAACTTACAAACCAAACATTACCAAAAAAAAACAAACTTATCTTTTGACCCAAACGGACCTCGTCTAGGGGGTAGAAATAGAAAAATTCTATTTATAGAGTTTTTCCCGCAGAAATACAGGACCAAAATATTTGCGGACATGAGTCGGAAAATTAGAAAAGGGTTTTTTTCGACACGCCATCCCCCCCGCAAACCAAAAAAGGGGAAAAACCTAGTGAAGAAAAGGGGGCGATATTATCAATCAATTAATCTCATTTGATGATGAACCGTGGAACGAAAAAAGAACAAATGCAGATCGGGTCCGGAAAGGATGTCCAAAATTAAAGTTAAATGTGAGGGGGTTGATACTTCGGTATTAGTAGACACAGGTTGTGCAAATTTTCATAGCTGAAATTTGTTGCATGAATTAAAAAACAAAGGGTGGAAATTATAATTGCCGCTCGTGAAATCTTTTCTGATAGGTGCGAATCGGAAAAATCCCAAAAACCCAAAAACAAGACAAGTTTATTTGGAAATAGAGATGGCAGAATAAGTATCAAGTTGTGTTTTGTAGCGTCAGAACTTTTTTATCCACTCATACTGGAGTCGATTTCCTTTAAACAACACGGAGTTTTTATCAACTTGGGAAAAATTTTAACTTTTGAAACCGAATAATCAGCAGGATCTCGAATTTGATTCGTTCACATGGAATTATTGGGGGGCTAATTGTTTGGAGGAAGAAGATGTGAACCTAAAAATTTGTTCAGTGTGCAGAGAAACGATAATCTCAATGCATATCAGAAAAAAAAGTTAACTGAAGTATTCTTAGGAATCAAAGGTGTTTTAAAAACAAGAATCCCGTAAAAGATTTTTTAATTCCCCAAATAGAATTAACAGATAAAACACCATTCACAGGGTTCCCAAAATGTCATTCCAAAAAAAAACATAAGGAAGGGTTGGAAAAAACCCATTGCTACCATGGTCAAAAATGATATCATCATGAAGTCCCAAAAACCCCTTATCTAAATCCGATAGTGCTCGTAGAAAAGAGTAATGGGAAGATAAGGTTTTGTTTAGATGCAAGACGTTGAATCAATTACCCACCGTACAGAGACAGACCGTTTTCGTGTAAAAGGGTTTAACTAATCAATTTCCCGGGATCAAGTGGTTGGAAATTCAACCGACTTCCTGCATCTTTGGAGATAGCGATAGCACCTGAATGTAGACAATATACAGGGGTTTATTCACCGGGGAAATTTTGTATTTTTCAAAAAAATGCCATTTTTGGGCTCAAGAACAGTGCATCTGCTCTTGTGCAATGTTTAGACAATATCATTGGCAGAGATGTTGCATACCCTTTTTTCTATATTGATGACGTGCTCGTGTATTCGAAGACATTTGAAGAACACATGAACAAGCTAGATATTTTGTTGAAACGTCTAATTGAAAATAATTTCCTTTTTTTTGGAAAAAGAATTTCTCACTAAACAAGTTAAATTCCCGGGTTATGATGTTTACCCGTTAACGGAGTCAAAAAGAAATGGAAAAAATGCGGGGATAGATAAAATTTCACCGCCAAAAAAAACGAAACAACCCAAAAATTTGTTAAAATTGCGTCAATTATTACCCCGAAATTTTTTCCTAATTTCGCCATGCACATTTTAAATATTTTTTCCCTGCTGCGAAAGCACACTAGATAAAAATGGGAATACAATCCCGGGAAATTTCAATTTTCCCCAGTTTCGACCATTTAAAGGAAAGAAATAAATTTGGGAAAAAAGATGGGAAAAAAACCCCGATAAATAACCAAGAAAACATGTAAAAAAAAAAAACAAGAGGGGGAAAAAAATAAAGACGAAAAAAGGGGAAGAAGAAAAGAAGAAGAAGGAGAAAAGGGAAAAAACAAGATAGCTCGACATTCCAGAATCAAGACAAAAAGAAAGGGGGAAAAACATCAAGTTTAGTTAAAAGATTTTTTGGCATAGAAATCCAAAATTTCCCCAAAAACTTTTTTTTTTTTTAAAGAAAAGGGGGTTTTGTGACCATCCGTTTTCCCAGGTCTCGGGGAAAAAGGAGGGACATCAATATTCAGAATAAGATGGCTGTTTGAACGCGCGCCAACGCGCATGAATACAATCCGAAAATGAAAACTACGAACTATATCCGTAAAAGGGGGGTCTCGGGGGATAGCGACACCGAGAATCGGGGGAAAGAAAGCTTTCTTTTCCCAAGTAACAGCTGGGGGTGAGACCTACCGATCACGGGAAAGGGGGCACCGCGTACTGCTACGGACTTCAGGACTGCATCTACGATAAAAACTCTTCAAGACATTCGAGGGGGTAATTATCATATTACAAGGCATTAAAACAATTCATCAGGGGGAAAGGGTGAAAGTATAAGTGACGCATTTAAAATCTTTGTAAAAAGAGGGGTTGAATAAATGGGAAAATAACGAGGCCATTCATTTCTTTTTTTTGCAGTTTTTCTTATTTTATATTTTTCTCTTCTTATACGATAGACTCAGTTGTCGTATTGTAGATTCTTTTAAATATGGAATTAAAAGCTAGTTACATTCTATAAAAGAATACGAAAAATAACAACGGAAAAAAAAGACGGAGGCCCCTCGTGATTAAAGGGTTCTGCAGAGGGCGGCTTTGCTCCCGACCGAGCTCCCGGACAAAAAACCCCGACGACTGGAAGAGTCGACCCCAAGGAAATTTTTCTACGCCGTGAAAAAAACACAATAAGGGCGTGCCAACGAAAAATTTTTGTAGATATTAGAAGGAATAATTTGTTACGGAAAGAAAGTATTAAATACAGGTTTTTTTATACCGATATTCTTTAAAAATAGAATCAATCTTTTTTTTTCAAAAAAAAACTTAGCCCAATTGTAAAGTTGCAACTAGGGGAAATTTTCGACTGGAAAGGATTAGTCAAAGTTTTTAAATTCTTTGAAATTGATTTAAATGAGAGAAAGGAAACAGTGTAGTTAATTATTGGGGTGTAAGTTGATTTCTTTTTTTTTTAGCAAGACAAAATTCCCTTTATATGTAAAGTGTTTTATGTTCATTGACTGTAACAGCAATTTAATTAGAATATACTTAAGTAAGTGGAAAATGATTCGACTTGAGTTTCTGTGTAAATGCATTCAATCACAACTTGGCCACATGACCCTGATCCCCGCTATTCTAATTGTATTTTTATTTTGCCACCTTAAATAATTAATTTGTATACATATATTAAATCATTCTCATATATAATGAAATAAATATATATATATATATATATATATATATATATATATATATATATATATATATATATATTATATACACTACAAATAATTACATTATTTGTAAAAATAGCTGTATCCATGATAACATTCCATACTCTGTAACTCATTGCTTTAAAAGTGAAATAGCCCTAGGCTGAATACTAACTTCAAACGGCCAGCCCTTGCATTGTGCAATAGAACACTTTACGCCCAGTGTGATGTGCGAGCCATCATTCTCATGTAGATAGTAGAGATTAAGTTTCACAGAAAATCAAACAATGACATTAATTTTAGTGTGGTATATTATTTCTGCCCATATTTTTTCAATTTAATTTTTACGTAGATTTTGAGTTGCTGCTCGTGATCATCCCACGCTGCGCGTCCTCAAAAGAGTTCAATATCAAACAATACAATCTTTCACTAAAATTCTAATTTCATTTATAATAATATCCTATATTTGATTATTACATTATTTATTATTATCTTTATTATTATCATTATTATTATCATTATTTTGTAGCACTCTAGATGGTCGCAATGAGGCCGAAAAAGCTTTATGCCAAAATAAATACATACGACGAAACAACGCCTCAAATTCATTTATATAACACAATAGAAGTTTCAAAAGGTTCTCATTTTGTACAGTTCTATTTTTAGAACCATAACTGGTTCACTCCTGTCTCCAATATTTCCCCATAAAACTCAATTTTTATCACAAAAATAGTGCCCATTCAGTGAACACCAACGTGACTTAATTCTAATGCTATAATCTGCGATCTTCTATGTTAAGCTTCAAATTCGCTTGAACCATGACTGGGGAGTAATCCCCTAAGTAGCACTCGTCAACGTCCAGGGTTCTGTGTGGATGGCTTCCTATAAAATGTAAAAATCATATATCCTAGATGTATTGTGAATGTATCCTCGGGTCTAGTGGTGCTCAAGCAGCACATATTTTCTCGTATTATTTCTAAATTTGCAATATTAAAAAATTCAGCGAGTTCATCTCAAAATCCCCGTCATTTCGAAAATCTGGGGCGCCCGGTCCGAGATAACGCTACGACACTACCGGCTCAGCGATCTCTGCCACCGAACCGGCAAAACATTTTTGTTACCATCATTTGAATCTTCATGGGTGCTAGCAAATATCCGCCAGCTGACAATTCCACAGCCACCACTGGCGCCAAGGCTCAGCTGTTGCAATCCACTACAATGGGAGAGGCTGTCTCGCGCTCAGAGTCCATTGTGTCACTTGAATAGCGCTCATTCAATAAACCCACTCAAAATTTAATCAATGTGCGTATCCGTGCATAAGTGAATATTATGTTCATTGTTATCATTAAAGCCGTTGCGCACTATATTTTTGTTTACTAGCTGGTGATTTACTCGTACTTCTTGACTGGCTACTATAGGCAATCCGCAATGCACTTCTGTGTGGCGGAACATTAATGTCTGTTTCAGCATGTTCGTCAATGCATCGATCATCAAACGTTTAACTTGTTCAAATATTGCATTTCTGTTCCACCAACACCTGTTCCTTGACGTTATCCGGGTTGAGGTAAGTTGCATCAGATAATTTAATTTTAATTTTTAAAACAAACGCAATTACTTAGACTGTGTTGATTAGTACAGGGTGATCGTTGAGTCTCAAGGCTGAATACGTGGCTGGAAGCTGAAGAAATTGATTGTATTCAAGCGCAGCAATGCGGGAAACTTATTGCCGTTGATTTATTGAATATTGAATGTTTGTTCTCATTCTTATTCGTGTGCTCATTGAGGGAGAGAATTAATTCTCCGTTCTTAGATGTCAGCTTGTAGAATTGAAATACAACTGTAGATCGAAAATGGATGATCCACAAAGTACTTCAAATTGCTTATTGCTTATTCTGTTTGTTTTCACAAAATAGTTCAATGCACATCATCACAGAGAAATTCTATTTGGATTTTGAAAGAAAAACAAACACACGCCATAAATTTCACCGAAGGGGAAATTCGATTTATTGTCGACAAACATATATGATTGATTGAAACATAATTAATTTTTTACTTAGCTTTTGTCACTCAATAATTATATTATATAGGAATCTTCATACACAATAACTTTTATTCCATTGTTATAGTTTAATATATTTTTGTATAAATACAACACAAAAATAAAAATGGGTATGCGCTAATGTTTCTAATAGTTATATTTCGTTTAATTTGTATAATTCATGTTTCACACTACGCGTCTTCTACTGTGAGATCGTCTAAGGCCTTCATGAGCATTGTGCATTTCGTACTGTGTCTCTTTTACGTACGCAGACCAAAAAGAAGCCACGACCATGTAAAAGAACTGGGTCCTGTAAAGAATACAAAATATTGGGGCGGAATGACTGCCGCCTCGTGCATTAATAATAATCCCAAGACTACATTTACTTAAAGTTTCCCAGAATTCGTACAAAAAACTAATGTACACAAATCGTATGAAAATGTCGGACTCGACTCTTAATATCGCCTTGTCCGTCAACTTTTTATTCGTGTGCCGAAGTCTCACTTTCTGTACTACTTACATTAACCCCTCAGTCGTGTATGACGGCATATACCGTCCTCCACGGGATCAATCTCTACCGTGTACAACGGCATATGCCGTTCACGCTTTTGAATGCATCGCCAGAGTCACTCGATAAATTTCACGAAGTGATCGCTAACTAGCAGTTCAATGTAGTATCTTAGCTTCTTGTATATCGAGTTTCAGGTTTCTCACATCAGCTGTCGATTTTTTATGAACGATATTGTGTTTGCTGACTTAGAATATTTTGTGGTAGTACTACAATGAGGGGATTGACAAATAAATTATCCAAACGCAAATTCAGGTCTTAAAAACAAACGTTAGTCTAAGGAAGTTAATAGTGTGCTAAAACAACAATAACAAAAATTAACACATTGTTGCAAAATTTGCCATGAAAACCCACCTTTTTGTATTATTTTTTGTTTGAAGTGCATAGCTCTGGGAAAGGTATGGTTTGTTTATATTTTATGTTTTAGGTAGGTATTATGTGTTATCCTATTCAATAAACTAAATGAAATATCATTCTTTCTTCTAGATATCCTATTTTTTCAGACATTTTCCTTTAATAGTTTAGAAGATAAATAATTTCAATCCACATGAAAACGGAATTCCAACTTAGGCAAAATTAAAAGTCACTCTGCAGCAGCAGACTGCGGGCGGCGAAAGTCAGGCCTGAAGGGTTAACAATAATCCCAGGACTACATTTACTTAAAGTTTCCAAGAATTCCTACAAAAAAATAATGAACACAACTCGTATGAAAATGTCGCACTCTGCTCCCAATATCACCTTTTCCCTCAACTTTTTATTCGTGTGCCGAAGTCTCACTTTCTGCACTACTTACATTAATAACTTAATTTCGTTTTCAAAAGAAATTGCCATTTCTTCTTTTCAGCAAATTGTTTATACATTAACGAATCCTGAATGTCGAGGTTCCTATTCCTAGTAATAATTAAAATATTGAATGATAAATGAAGATTAATAAAGCCAGTGGCCTACAGCAATACAAATGCTGCTGAAAACAACACAGAAGACTGTTTTCCAAGAAGTAACACACAATTTAAGAATAAGTAATGTTTCCTATTACTCTAAATTAAATTTAATAGTTTCACAAAATTAGTCTTCGTGAAAACTTCAATAACGTAATATATTATATAATGTGTACAATAGAACACTTTTATACCATACCAAGAATATTGAAAAAGCTGCTGTTCTATGACGGACCTCATGAATAGTAAATATTTAATGACAATTGGCCCCGTCCTTGGAGCCTTGCTCCAAGTTGCATCACGTCAGCTCTGTCGTAAAAAGTGTTGCACAATACTTCAAAATTTCCTCGGTTCGCGCAGTATGAGAATCACACAATTAACTATTTGCATTTTTCAGTCAAAATCGAAACTGTTTCATGTTTTTTGTATTTTCCCCAAGATCCTGTGTATCTACCAAAACCATAGAACCATCTCACATTTCCGGAAACTTTATAGTTTTCATTCAATGACTGCGCGGATTGGAAATTAGTAATATCGCGGGCCACGGACCGCGCGCGCTCTTTCTTTCCTCTTCCTTGTCCTATCCTCTCTCCTTACACACACACACACACACACACACACACACACACACACTGACATACACTACACTACCACACGTTCCGGGTGACCGGTCGGGAGCTTAGAGCTTGCAGGGCTGGGCGGTGCCTCGCTGGTGGGAGAGTCCTTGTTAGGGGGAAACCCCACAAGCCGACGGCAGGTCGGCGCCGGATCTCGTCATTCAGCTGGAGACGATCACCGCCATCTCCCGGGAAAAAAATGCACTATACTAACGGGACTAATAACCAAAGCAGTTGACGCACCTGGAAACACGAAAAAATCAATCAATCAATCAATCAATCAATCAATCAAAGATCCTACCTATTCGATGAGCAGTCATAAAAATGTGCTATGCATCATGAACCTATGTAATATTTTTCTTATAGTTACAATACATTGTCTTCAGTGTGTACTATATGAAAACGTTACATAAATATTCTTTACATTTGCACAATCTTCATATTCTTGAAACGGATCAGCAAGTATTACATTGAAAAATGTAAAACGGTATTGTGCATTTCGTTTGATAGGCTTCCCATAATTAGGCGATTTGCTTCCGAACTTTGGAAATGTGTTAAGAAGAAGCTTGGTGGAACGCCTGGTGTCCATGCTTCGACGCAAGTAACTGCCAGGAGCCTCGCACATTTTTCACCCATCCTTTGTGCACATTGCCTCTCCAACTCTCGACCCGTCTCTTTCCACTGCCGTGCCGGCGGTTTTTCTTTCGGAGAGTTGTGTTCGTCTGGGATGTTCAGGATTTGTCGACTAATGGAAGAGAGTGAATCCGAATTTTGAAACTTTTATGACAAAAATAAGGTTTCACTCCATATATCCTTAAATGGAAGTATGGAAATTCTTTCATGCTGTCATTTTTCATACATGTTCTTGATAAATATTGTCTTTGATTAAAGGATTCAAAGGACATTAACATATAGCACATTACTATAGGAGTTTGCGCATTACATGTCATTTTCTTTTTTCATTGAATTAGGTTATGTGTTATTTTCGTTTTGTATGACTCCGTATTTACGATAATCTATAGTATTAGAATATTAAATTGATGAAAAATCTCATTTTTTATAATCCTATCTCTACAGATTTACCGGTGTTTTACAGTCTTGGCCGTTTTCCTCATCCCAATGTCCATGCCTCTTTATCCCACACGTTTGCTCCATTTCTCATTTTTTCATGGTTTCAGTTTTTGCCATTTGATAATCCTTTGGACGTTTTTCGTAACAGAAATACAAAAATATCACTATGTTATGATTGCAAATGTTTATACACCTATTTACGAGGTAAACTTGGTTACAATGTCATTCCTATTATTAATGTGGCAGGCTATTACAAGCGAAATTTATAACGTTATATATAATATTTTGCCCCAAAAAGACATTGCAATTCGTGAAAACCGAGGTTTTATAAACATGATCTTGATAGATATTTCTATGGAATGTTTTAACTATCAAATAGAACTGGCTGTAAATTAAGAATCGTTTTTCGTCGTTCGCAATTATTATTATTATTAAAACCTTCAATTGAATACAACATTATCTGGAAGCAGAAAACAGCAATTCTGAAAATTCTAAATAGACCTTCACAGTCCGATGGTACGAAATCTGCACTGGAAAAGAGATGTTCAAATTTCAATCAAATTTCTTTGGTCTTGCGTAATTACGAATGGTAGTGAATAAGTATCTAAACTCACTTTTTTTAAATCATTACATCAGAACAAAACTAACAATAACAGTTGTCCCACGTAGACACATTGATTTTCAATGAACTTCGTCCATAATAACACAATCTTTCTGATACTCTCGGAGAAATGGATTTTCCCTTAAGCGACAAACTGTGTATGCACCGCTCCCTTCATGTGCTACATCCCGCATCTTTAAGTGAACCAAACAATAGTAATCATACTTAACGAAATCGGAACTTAATCCAAGATTCTCTAAAACCTCAGAATACGATTTTGAAAAGCTTGAACGGTGTGGACAACTGTGTGTGGACACGCGTTTCTATTCAACCAAAGGAAAATTTCGACAGTCTATCTCGGCGTTCTAATGTGCAGGACCATGGTGTCTATTGTTTGCCATTTCCTCACTAGTCACTTGTTTTTTAGGCCTTAAACATCCCGCAGATTCAACACTTTAAACTTACCACAAAGTCACGATCCTCATAAGCTCCTTCATTTGCGATTATATAAGTGCAATAACTGTCAAATCATAACTAACAAAAGTGCAATAACTGTCAAATCGCCGTATATAACTCATGAATGCTGCTGGCATTGCATCTTTGACAACAAAAGTTTTATGATATCACACAGTTCTTTCTACACGAGCTGCAGAGACAAGAAGTATAGTTTGCTTTTCATTTCGATATGAATAAGCCCGGTTTAAACTGAGTTTACATGAATCTATAAACAACCTTCATTTCTTAGGATCATGATGGTCTCCTAAAGCTTTCTATTAACATCATCGCATCAACATCAGTCATAATATTAGATTGCCTTCTGAGAACAGGCATCGGAGATTTTGTTCCAGTCGGCAATACAGTGTAATTGTAGTTCGTTGTGTGATTCTGCGTAATTCTTCGAAAAGTTTAAATCACGAACTAGATCTTTTTGTTATGACAGATTGCTTCTATAATATTTTGTTGATATTCTAGCAAAATCTGGTTTTCAATGTCGTCCTTTCCGTTACTTAGTTCAAATCTTCATCGCCAGAGTTTTGGGATTGGAATCTCTAAATCTTCGTCGCTGGAGGATCAGGCTAGATAGCCGAAGGAGGTAACGAAATTCAATAGCCTTCTTGGTCTTGTTTATACTTCAGCTATCTGGTAATGTAGAAATAACAGCCTATAGGGTGGTCCTTTGGTTTCCCATGCCACGGAAATTGAAACTGGCATATGTCGCGAATTTTCGTTACGCTAACCGTTAACTAATGTTACATAAGGAGCACAGTAAATATGGGCCAATTATTTGTTCTCAACACCAAGTAGTGCATGTTAGTGTAAATATCTGTATAGAGGGTGAGCATAGGATGAGGAAAAGGAAGGAATGATCGCGTGCGTTCCGTGAACCGTTTGTTAGGTACTGCTCCGGTATTCGCCACGTGTTGATCGGAGAAACCACGGAAAATTATCGAACAGAGCAGCTGGCTGCAAGAATTCTCCTCCATACAGCGACTGAATTTGATCTAGCTACAAGCTAGTGTCGAAATTTTCTCCCACCGTCGGGACGCGAACTCAGGACCTCCCGGCAGGGGCACTGTAGACATCAATTGATGCTGTGCCACGTCTCCGTTCGTGCGGATCATATTTGCTGCTGTACCTTGTTAAGGCAAGGTTTTTTAGCCTTGAATTATGAATTATGAGATTATAGGATGATGATGAGAGGTGACCGTAAGCTTTTTAAACCATCCCAATTCGCCTGTTTGTCCGAGGAAACCACAAACACCCAGGCTTGATGGTAGGTCCGGGATCGAACCTGGGCCTCCAACTGCGAAGTCAGCGCGCTACGTACTGAGTCTCTTCGCTCGGTTGTTGTTGTTGTTATCATTATTATCATCATTATCATCATTACCTATCATTATCATCATCATTATTATCATTATTATTATAACAATATGGGAATATTAACTAATTATTTTGTCAAGCAGTGAATTTAGTTTTATTGCACATTCAGACAGTAACGGAATGATCACCTGAATTTTCTGCGTTTATAGTTCAATTCATAGCTTGTTTTCATTTTACTCCTTCGAATATATATTTTGATAGAGACTTCCCACGATGTTTGGCTCCGTTAAAAGAAGTTGCTCAAACTGCTGCTTCAGACTCACAAAATCACAGAGTTTGAAGTTCCAGATCCGAAACCGCTTGGTTGTTCTACGTTTTCCCCTGGGACTCCCCCTACTCCAGGTAAATACCATCCTATCCCAAGCAATCAGTTTTTCCCCTTTTTCCCTTCCCCTTCGCCTGGCGTTTCCGTTCAAAAATGTGCATCACGCAATGTTCCGGAGCAATACCAATGTTGTCCAGAAGTTAGAAAGAAACAGAGGAAATGGCTCCGGAAACATCTCACACGAGAACTATTTAGGAAATGGTACAACCAACAACCATACTTTAAAAATACAAAAAATTTTTGCCTAAAAAGAAAACAAAATTTTTTCCGGGAAGAATTTTTTAAAACTAATACATGTATTCATTAATTATTGCATCGAATTTTAATGCATAATTAGAATACATTTTAAATACATAATTTTCTTCTTTAAATATCTATTTTAAACCAGAAAATGAATTTTTTTTCCCCGGGTTTCCCTGAGAATTGATGTTCTTTATAAAAAAAATTTTGGGAACTCATTTCTTTCTATGTTTTCAATCGCAGAAAGAAGTCTTTTCTGCCCAAGTAAGTATTCTTTAAAAAAAAAATAATAAATATGGCCCAAGATAAAATTATTCATTAATGAGAAAATCTGAAGAAATATGGGTATAGAAAGCGACGTTATGAAACACCGACGATTTTTGTTGACCTAGTGTTCGATCTCATTCAAATGTACAGCATGGGGCCACAAAGGAAATATTTGCATTCTATCAATTTTTTGTAAGAAAATGCGTTGTAAAATTTATGATTATATTTTTTATTACTATTATTATTATTATTATTATTATTATTATTATTATTATTATTATTATGTTATGCACTTAGGGAGATACCTGATGTGTCTAGACTGACACCGTACGCCTCATTCTCGTACGGTATAAGGGAAGTAACGTGCACGATCTTTATTTTCTCTCAAGACGTTCAACAAAATGTCAGACATGTCCGAGACGTTTTTCCACTATGTGACTAGTGTCCAGTACCATTGCTTCTTTTATTGCTGCCAGTGCAATTAGTTGCTATTTTCCAGTACATTCTTTAAATTTTTGTAAATTCAGTAACAGTTTGCACAATCTGCAATTTGAAATTACCAGGAATGAATAACAGAGTTATACCTTCCATATTTTTTTTATTTCATCCTCTAGCTTTCGGTATTTTGTATTTTATATGGCGATGGAGATTTTCTGCCGAAGATACTGTAATATTGATGATGGGGATTTTAGATGTCACCTCGAAGTCTTAGGTGACAATCAATCCGGGACCATCTTGACTTTCAGGGGAAACCGCCCTGGCGATGGTGACAGTAACTTCGCGCAAACTGGCCTTGGCGGAACCGCGTAGCCTGGCGGCCCCTGCAGCAGAACGGCCAGATACCGCTGTTTTGCCGCGGAGGTCGATCCGAACAGAGTGCACGGTGTCAGAACTTGTTAGAAAATTTCAGTGTGAACGGAAACAAACGATATAAAAAAAGCGACTGGAAAAAATGTTGGGGCGGTATATAGTGCCTTTATCCTTCTCTAACTTGCGTTAAACTCGCGCGTTTGTGGTGTATATGTGTGTATATGGTGTGTGTGTGTGTGTGTGTGTGTGTGGGGTGTGTCTGTGAGCTATCTTAAATTTTTCTTCGTTTTGGGGTTTCCTTAATCGCATTCACGCGACACGTCGCCAGAAATTTTGACGGTGCGATTCGCTTGGGGGTTGTCCTGACGGTTGATGTGGGAAAAGTATGCTAGTATAACTATTTAAAAGGATCTGTTGCAGGCACGTCAGGTGCCAGTTTTCCTAATGGTTTGAGAGATCTGAGAGACAAAGTTAAAGCCAGATTTTATTATCAAGACTCTTTCTACAGGCTCCTTGTAACTGGTAAATAGCAAGAACTACGTCATTTATTGAAGGTACCTACTTACCAATTTACTGATATACTAAATGTTAAATGTTTAAATACTCACGAAAATAATATAAGCAACGATAAAAGGCTATTTGCGTGTTCACCTTGCACCATTGGAGAAAGATATCAAGTACATATTCTCGGGCAAAGCAAATATACAGACGTGAAAACACATGTACGCGCATGCACACAGACACAATACACACGGAGATGCAAGCACAAAGGCGCACAAGAACACGGACAGAGAGACAAAGACCGATACACAGGCAAAGATGTGAACACAGGCAAAGATATGAACACAGGCAAAGATATGAACACAGGCAAAGATATGAACACAGGCAAAGATATGCACACAGGCAAAGACGGACACACTGACAAAGACGGACACACTGACAAAGACGGACACACTGACAAAGACGGACACACTGACAAAGACGGACACACTGACAAAGACGGACACACTGACAAAGAGACGGACACTGACAAAAGACGGACACACTGACAAGACGGACACACTGACAAAGACGGACACACTGACAAAGAGGGAAACACAAATTGACAAAGACGGACACACTGACAAAGACGGACACACTGACAAAGACGGACACACCGACAAAGACGGACACACCGACAAAGACGGACACACCGACAAAGACGGACACACCGACAAAGACGGACACACTGACAAAGACGGACACACTGACAAAGACGGACACACTGACAAAGATGGACACACAGACAAAGACGGACACAACTATTAAACAAAAACGAGATAAGCGTGGGAGAGCCATGAGTCATATTTTTGCATAAAGCGACAAAATAGTAAACAATACTACATTTGCCAGAGTAACAGGCCCCCTCCTTGTGAAAGGTAGAGGAGGAGGGGCTCATTCAATTTGCGTGATGCATACGAATGGGTCTGCAGCAGGACAGTAAGAGCTCCGAACTGGGGAACGCGACGAGGAAAATGAAGGAGAGACGAAGAGCGCAAAGAAATAATTTAATGAAAAAAGGGGAATGAGCCCTCTTTCATCACTGGCAAAAAGTCAAGATGGCAGCGCCTCGTGCTTTTTACACTGCATGCAATTAATCTCCAGAAGAACTAGCGGTTTCTGTTCTTTGCAACTTTAACCTAATATTTACAGAAATGTAGAATCTTTTAATAAAACAAATACTTAAAATGAAATTATGGTGTTTCCTTTAAGTCTCTATGAAAGAGAAACTTGAATTTTGACTCTAGAACTATTAGAAAAATATATGCACAAACAATTATAGATCAATTCTAAGAATAACATAGAGAGATGAATTGAAAAATGTGACAATCTAAGAGCAAATTGAAATCTATAATGTACATGAATTTATTGGTTAATGTAAAATCTATCTGATGGATCTTGTTGGTAATGATTATTGGTTGTTTTTTAAATAACTCCTGCGCTATTCCCATCTTTTCTTTATACATATATACATATTTCTACATATATACTTCTATTTGAGTTCTACTTGTTTACCAGTTGAAGTAACTCGGCTTTGCAAATGTTTTACAATAAACTATTATATAACGTGATTTTATCTATAGTTTAAAATGAGAGTAATTTTATTTACAAACCGCGACGCCCTCATCTACTCTGCCTCGACCCACGAGCCCCTGACAGATTACTGCACACGGAAATTAACCCCACTCCCACATCCGTGTGATTGGGAAAATATGTTAGTACATTCTTTTAATATTCTAGAATTCAAATTCTGGACCGCAACCAAAAATTTCATTTTGTTGTTTGCGGCGCGAGAAATTTTACTTGAAACATAAAATGTATTCTTTAAAACTTTATTACCTACTAGCCAACGCCTACTCTTGGCTTGTTAGCCATATGGTGACGCGCTAACCAGTATAGACGTGCAGTTTCCTCAGCATGTGGGGATTTGCACGTTCGTATAATCAAGTGCGTAGTTGGCGAATCACTGCAGCTCATTTAGCGTTACCCAGGACGACACGTGTGGTAGACAACGGACGTGACGAACTTTGTCCGCGATGTGTCAATTATTATCATTATTATTGGAATAGTTGAATTCTTCCTGTTGATTCAATTTTAATATTGCAGATATTTTAATGTTTTTATTACGAAAAAATGTAATGTTTATTGGCCACCGCTTGTTCTATATTACTTTGAAAAGGAAGTTGAAAGTAAATATTTATATATATATATATATATATATATATATATATATATATATATTACAAAATGTCTTAATTCCTGGTATCCTCATATGATTGATCATATATAGCCCAATACTATTTGAAAGAGCAATCTATCTGCAATATTATTATTATTTATTATTATTATTATTATTATTATTATTATTGAATTATTAAGACGATGAGAGGTGATCGTGGTCTTTCTGAACCATCCCAGCATTCGCCTATGACCGAGGGAAACACGAAACCCGGCTCAGGAGGGCCCAACCTGGAATCAATCCGACCCCCCGAATGCGAAGTTAGGCGCAACGCACTGAGACACTTTTTAACATTCTACAATGCACCGTTTTTTTATTTATTTATTTAATAGGTAATTATTACAGCCAAATTAGAAACTTGATCCAATGTGGCAGCCGAAGGCCTGCCATTACAATACCTACATTCACGAGTTCTAACCTTTCGCCTTCTGGTATTCCCCCAATGGTCTCTTCATCGTTTAAAAGCCGCGGAAACGAGACCATAAGGTACGGCTGAGGGAAACCCCTGAAGGGGAAAACCTGCCGTCAGAGCCGAGTACATGCTACTCTATCCGGTTTTTAGACTATTTATTTATTTGCGGGGGCGTCAGGCATTCTCCTTCCAGTGTTTGGCCTCCACTGCACCTGAAAACAAACAGCACCACAGAAAATCGTCCGCACCAACGCCTCTGCCCTAACATTTCGATTCCTCATTTCCCTTCGCCCCTAATGTCTTTATTTTACCCGTTTCTTTATTTTATTTTAATTTATTTTTAATTTATTTAACTTATTTTAATTAATTTAATTAAAATTTATTTAACTTATTTTGTTTAAATTTTAAATTTTTAATTTATTTAACTTGTTTTAAATTAATTTAATTTAATTTATTTAACTTATTTTAATTATTTTAAGTTAATATATATATATATTTTTTTATTGACTTATTTATCTACTTATACTTAAAATTGACTACAATTTATAATTTTTATTTTTTTTTTTTTTTTTTATTTTTTTTTGTATTTGTTATAACCTAATATAACTTACTGACTAACTTAATTATTGTTAGTTTATTGATTTATTACATATTTCCCCTCCAGTCTAGGCCTGCTCGTACTAACCCTGTTTTCCCACTCCTTAATTTCCGTTTCTCTAGTGGTCCGAACCTTTCCGAGAAATATTCCTAATTCTTTAAAGGAAGTTAGCTTTTTTATCCCCTAGAATGTTTTGGGCGAGCGTTACGTTCCTATTTTGGGAAGTAGAAATTTCCATTCCCATCCATTTTCCAAGTTTCGGCGCACTGAAAATTTAAAAAAGGATATGGATCCAGTCTTCCCTATCACCGCAAAGCACACAGATGCCATTACCATTCGAGTCCTTTAATCTACGTTGCATCCAATTCCCCACCCTGAACCAAGCGTATCCCCTTTGCGTCCTTTGCAGTGTTACGTAACGTTCGAACCCCATAACGGACTGCGTGAATTTGCGCAACTAGGAACGTTTTTCGGCCGTTGTGCGGATCTCTTTCCTTTAATATCCGCAAGTCTATCCGAAATTAACCGTTCTATGTCACGTGTTCCCCTATCTCCCCCCCATTTCCGGGGAAACGTCTCCAGACCTGAACGTTCCAGTAGCAGTTTAATTTTATACGACCAGTAGCGTTGGTTGCTTCCCTGTAACTGCAAACCCGAAAACATCTATTTATAAGTGAGTCAGTCTGTTCACCGAATTTAATCCAAAGTTTAATGGGTTTCATTTAAAATCTTCCAAATTCCTACACTACCGACCTCTCTTTGACTCCGGCATTTGCTGGAATCTAGAGACTCTGAGAATTAATTTGAAATAATCTGTTTCGACGCTTTCTAGTCGATCTATCCTATCCACTCCCAAATTTCTGCCCCATAATTCATTGCTGGGAGAACTAGCGATTTAAACATCGTCTCGCACACCTTTTTAAAAGGGAATTCCGGAACCCTGCGCACTGCGCAAAAAGATTTCTTTGAGCGCAATTCTTCCTTTACCTGGCCGCCACATGTGATTACTCCATCCACCAAATTTATGGAAAATTTTGCCTAAGATATGTAAATGTTTTTACCCGGTCAATCTCCTCCGAGCGTAAAAACCCTTTCTCCTTGTTACCCCCGATAAATCCATTCTTTAAGACAACTACTTGGTTTTTTGAATATTTACTTTTTAAACCCCATGTTTCCCTTTCGTTTCTAGGATATTTAAACTTTTTGTAAGCCGTCAATAGTCTCCGAACATAAAACTAAATCATCAGCAATAGTAGTCCGGGAATGTTCAGGCCTCAATTTCCGGCGCAGATGTATCCGCATCCTGTAACCACGTCAATAAATCGTTTATAAACAAGATAAACAAGCGGTGGAGAGGACAGCCCTGTCTTACTCCACTGTCGATTTTATTTTTTGCGTTGTACTTCCATCACCGCACCTGACACAGAAATTTACGTCTTCGATATGCTCTGCAACACTTTTTAAAACTTTTCGTGAGACGCCTAGCTCATTAAGTTTTGCCATAAAGCTTCCTATTGATAGAGCGCCATTTCGAAATCTACAAAACTGCAACATAAGTGGCCCTGCTTACGCGCAAGCGCCTGCTTTACTAGGGGATCTAACACAAAGATATTGTCGGTAGTCGGGAAACCTCCCAAAGCCTGCTTGCAATTCTGATATTTTACTGTGCTTTTCCGCCCATTCACCATTTGCCCGTTGAGTATTTTACAAAAAGTTTTCCAGCGCTGGTAAAAGACAAATTTCCCGCGAAAATTTTTGTGGGCAATTGTATTACCTTATTTTTAAAGACTGGTTGAGGATCGTTGACCCACGTTTCGATACGATCCAGAATCAACTATTGCATTAAATAAATTTAGAATACTTCTGGTTAGGGCCAACCGAAATAAATTGTGTCGGAATGCCGCCCCGGCCGCCTGCCTTCTTATTATTCATGGCTAGATAGCCCATTCACTTATTCCGGGTTTACGGTTGTCTAATTCGGGGACACCCCGGTCCGTGATAATATATATCCCTGTTTCAATATTGCTATTTGAGCGCCCAAAAAGTACTCCCCCCACGCGTCATGAAATTGCCCCGTTTTGTTGAATGCCCAACACCGAATGCCCAAAATTGTACTAATCATTGATCGGGGGGTTCTTTCCATTTGCCAGCAGGTTTTTTTCGCAAAGCTCAAAAGTCTAGATGGAAATATAATTTTGAACTATTCTGTTAGTATGTACAATTAAAGGAAAGTTGATGATAATTCTATTATAGATTGAAATTTTTTGCAAAAATGCAAAATTTTAGATATTAAAACGCGTAAAACTTATTAAATTATCAAAATAAATATTTAAGATTTGAATATCAAACAATATTATTTAACGAAATACACTTTAAAAACGTATATGAAATTCTAGTAAATTCACTTAATGTCATATATTGAATGTGGACAAACATTACTTTTATCTGTGCTTTAATTTGAGAAGAGAATGGCGAAGTATCGTGAAGACTGATCCTTTAATTAAGCAAAGAGAATACGAAAAAGGTTGCCGGTTTCTGCCGCAACTGCAGAGAATGGTGCAAATAATCTTCACGATAGCAGACTCAATTGGAAGATTTGTGGGGAATATAATAGGGAGAAACTAGCCGAAGTCGTCGGTGGAGCTTTAAAGACTACGACGAAGTTATTAGTTATCTCAAGTCGCCTCCCAGACGCAATTTGTTTTGGTCTATTAAGCAAAAGTAATGGCGTCAGAGCGACAGATAGTGGAGAGCGACGGAAAGATTGATAATTTCAAGAAGATATGGAATTCCGTAATTGCTGAATCTCGGCATTCTTTACCCTAGAACGCAGAGTTTATTTCTATAGAAATGCGTAGTATGGGTCTCTTACGCCAGATCTAGAACAAACGTTTTCGGAAAGAAAACAATACAGTTTAATTATATTACTTTAATTCGGTTTTTCCATTTCAATGTCTTTGTGTACAAATTGCACAATCCAATTTATTCATTAGAAAATTCATTTTTAATATACAAAAATTAGATGGCGGTTTTTGAAAGTATTTTATTGCCTTGAATTGTATTTGTTGACTGTGTTTTGATACTAATGAAAACAACAATGTGGAAATCCTTTGTTGTAAATTATATAAAATTGAACTATTTCTAGTTGGATTATTTAAAACATATCACATTATTATTTTCCTTACATTTATTACAAAATATTACAAAATTACATATTGAAGATAAGGAAGGTTTCTGATGTTGTGTGTATATCTATTTTATTTGATTTCGCTTCTTATTCAATTGAATTACTAGTTGATTGGTTGCACCATCGCTATTTTTGTTGAGCACCATTAGAACACTCCTTAGTACACTACTTGAAGTGCCAATTTAACTTGACTTGGGAATAATTTCATGATCATATTTCGTTGCTGTATTGCTTGTATTTCAATCAGCATTTACCTCGTGAATATTCAGAATATTGGTTTGAAAGGTTTCAATTATTTTGTAGAATCAAAATATGTGAAATACGTATAATCAATTTTGTTCCATTTCATACGTTTCGAAAGAATAAACGCCTCATATTTGGATGTATATTGACATTTTTCAAGACAATAAATTCTTCTGTAACAACACTTTAAAAGAGATATAAATTTAAAAACCTATAATATTTTTTAAGTTTTTAGTACGTGAGTCAATATTCTGAATTTAAACAAGTAGCGCTGAGAGGGAAAGACATTCTTTTTGAAACTGAATCATTGCATTAACAAAACCAAAATTCCATCTCACATAAGATTGGGAGAAATGTCACAAGTGCGGAATAATAGATACAATGCAGAAATCTGAAGCACAAGAGGCAGAGAGAATGCTGTGTAAAGCCAAATGGTGGTTATAGTTAGAGAGCTGGGAGGAAAGGCAGGGAAGAGGGCGATGAGGAGAGAGAAGGAAGGAAGAGAGATGGAAATAATGTTTATGATTAAAAAGAAAAGGTGGAAAGAATGCATGAGGGGTAAAATATGGGTTATTAATTTTCATAAGATATTAAATGTCATTTAATGTTATTTACTTAAAAATAAAACAAAGTAAAACAATGAAGAATGATTTCTTTTCAATTCATTTGGGGTTGGTGTTCAATTATTACATATGATGACCTGAAATGTCAACAAAATATATTGTATAAATATGTTGTATTTAGTAGTTATTATGGCGATGCACAAGGTGCAACTGAAAACGTTTAGGAAAGAATTCAGTTAATGTATTTGCACCACTAGCAAAGAGCAGTTGAATCACAAATTTAAAGGTTCAACGAATTCAAGAAACTCAGAAGACAGTTAGAAGGAATGATAATGCAATATGATGCTAGTATTTTCAGGAAGCAACTGAGGTTTGCGAGTAATTGAAGGTGTAGAGGTTTCCATTTAAACAAGCTAACCTGGATTCAAATGGTCATCCGAATTCTAATCAGATTTGACACTATAATACGAATAACGAATTATGTCAATCGTTTTGGAGAGAGAAATGAAAACATTATCATGTCACAATTAGGAACATTATATATATATATATATATATATATATATATATATATATATATATATATAACATTACATCATTACTAATGTATATCATCGATGATATACATGTATTTTATAGAATATATTACATTGTGAACATACGTTATTGTTCCTCGTTAAACTACCAAAAATACTTATATTAATTGTAATTGTTACTAGAAGTAATTACAATAAGAAATATATATTTCAAAATACATGAATGAAGAATTTGTAATATTAGTACGTGTACATGCAATGATCGTTCATATTTTGCATTTTTAAACAAATATAAATTACAGTTTTCTTCGATTACGTTTATTTAACTCATTTCATGAACGCACGTTCAGATTTTCACTGCATACAGTCTGTTTCAGTTAATTTCTGAGATATATCCATTCATTTGAATATATGTTTATCGAATCGATCCAACCTTCGTTGAATTCGAATACTTGGAATTCTATTATGTACGATCAAACCCAAAATAAATGGAATGAATAAACGACGGAAATAGACATCCCGGAAAGCCAGCCATGAGGGCGTACCTGGAAAGTGGCGCTGGTAATAACGTTAACGTGTCCCTTTAAGGAAGCAAAATGTTTTCTCCCACTTCAGTGGGCAGCAGAGGCAGAGGCAGAAGCGGCGGCGGTAACGACAAGGATAACGACGACGTCGACGATGACAAGGACGACGATGACAAAGATGACGATGACACGGACGACGATGACAAGGACGACGATGACGAGGACGACGATGACAAGGGACGCGGAGACGGACAAGGACGACGATGACAAGGACGACGATGACAAGGACGACGATGACAAGGACGACGATGATGCGACGATGATAAGGACGACGATGACAAGGACGTGACAGATGATGACGACGACGATGACAAGGACGACGATGACAAGGGACGACGATGACAAGGGACGACGATGACAAGGACGACGATGACAAGGACGACGATGACAAGGACGACGATGACAAGGACGACGATGACAAGGACGACGATGACAAGGGACGACGATGACAAGGACGACGATGACAAGGACGACGATGACAAGGACGACGATGACAAGGACGACGATGACAAGGACGACGATGACGAGGACGACGATGACGAGGACGACGATGACAAGGACGACGATGACAAGGACGACGATGACGAGGACGACGATGACAAGGACGACGACGACAGCGATGACGATGACAACGACGATCGGTGAGGGGAGTTATGGACAATTCTTCTACTCCAACGCAAGTGCTCTCAACAAGGGGCACATATACACGTTGCGTATTTCTGTTGAGCGACTGTTCGAACTATTTACTAAAATAAGTGAGGTAGATGCATGTTAGCAGGAAAACTAAAGCATTTAAGAGACAAATTATTAAAAGAACGATACTCAAGTCGAGTGAGCCATCTAGCAATTCAAATCTCCAGAATCTTCTAAACGGTTTGTGACTTTAAAATGGAGCTTTTGCACGACAGAGCTACATCACTGAGACAGGAAATATTGAGACATTTTGTTTGCATTATTTTTTAAATTGATCTAAAACTTTGTTTCTTCACCTGCCATCAATAGACATATTCAGATAAATACAATACAAAATGAATTGTTTGTTATCGTCTTAAAAGTAATATTCTGGTAAAAAGCCTTCAGCGTCATCAATTGAAATTTGTACGCTCAACAATTTCCTTTTAGTTAACTTTGCAGCAATGGACAAAAGACATCATTGATAGGGAAGTTCTACTCGACCTGGTCTTCGTCTGGGCCCTGTCCTTGACTCCAGCAGACGCGGTGCTAACTCAACTGTCTCACGTTGGGACGGCGTGTTGAGAGGAATGTTCCAGAAATCCATTTTGAGATAGGAAGGAAACGGAAACCAAGAAGTATTTTAACCAAAAAGTGTTGTCTCACTATTCAGTTATTAAAATTTCATGCATATTCCATCTCCGGGTCGTGGAAACTTTCTGCGTGTCAAACTGATACTTCGTTTGCAATGGCAAATGATGATTAATCCATTTAATTGTAGACGAAATTCAACTTCACTATCTCTGCACGTTTTGTAGAAGTGGGAAATATTGTTATTCAAATTATCGTTATCCATGTTTTCGTAGCAGTAAGTCAATTCCTTCCGAAGGGCACGATGAGGTATACTGACCAAAAGAAGTGGTCGACAGAAAGCCAATGACATAGGAAGCAGAGAGTGATTAAAGATGATCGAGATCTCATTAATTAAATATAAATATTAGTGGATATAATAACTACTTTTGATACGATGTTAAGAAACGTTAAATATCAATTAATTTATTTATTTATTTATTTTATTTATTTATTTTACGTCAAGAAAACAGTTAAAAACTGCGTATGACGTCCTATGGGGAAAAGTGAATTGTGTGCACATTTTCAAAATTCTGATCCCACACTCAAGTCATATAACTACTTAAATTTTGAATTTTGAATTTTGAATCGTAAATACAAACTCGCTCCTCTTCATGCGTATCGTGCACATCGCGTTTCGTTACGATGTTTAGAAGACTCGAGATATTACAACTATGTATTCAGAGTTCTCATGCGCAAGCAAATATTCTCGAATACACATTGCAGAAATGTAATGACCAGTTTCCTGAAAGGTTCATCATATACTGCGTTTGTAACTATTGACAAACAACAAAGAATATAAACTCGGCCATCAGAAGTTGAAGGATTCGAATCATTGCATCGAGGTATTTACGAAAATATGCGGAATTTTAATTTTAAGACACTGCTCAATTCTTGTGCTATAATTATAGATGATGCGCACTGTCGTTCCAGAGAAAATGAAAGGGCTGATGAAGCAAAGAGCTAGGAATCCCTGATGTGCAATTTAACTTACGGAGTGTCAGGCAGCCGTATCACACATTGAAGAGTACCATCCTCTTAAAATGAACTATCAATTAATGTTATCGTAATTGCAGAAAACCATCCAACGAACATTTGTACATTGCAGCATATTGTATAGATGTCATTTCATTATATAAAAAGACATTCATTCTAAAATTAAGAAGTTAAATGTGACTCGGGAACAATTAAATACACATTTACATGCCACAAAAGATTGTGCTCGTGTACTCTGGGTGTTTTAGGTTACTACGAACTACTAATACTGTACATCCTAAATTTTACTCGGTAAAAGCACAGGAACTGCGCTACTTAGTGTTATTGAAGACGCCAGAAATGCAATGGACAGCGGTAAAATCACATTTCGTTCTTTCGATTTAGTAAGGCATCTGACTCGGTCGACTACGATATTTTATTAGCGAAGTTGAAAACATTGCGCCTCATCCACGCTCAAATGGTTCTCCAGCATCTATCGGAGCGGCAACAAAAAGTTGTGACTGACAATGTGTCGGGTATCTTGCCACTAGCACGCGGCGTCGCACAGGGCCAGTGTTAGGACCTCTTGCTTTCCTAATTTATGTAAATGATATAGACAAATCAATAAAAATTGTCGTCATCACATGTACGCTGATGATCTCCAATTGTATATTAGTGACCTCCTTCGCGTTTTTGAACTTGCTCAAAAATCAACGAAGACCTTCACAGTCTGACCTCGTGTCTTGAAAGGAGAACGTACTTCGAAGCGCGCAGCGCCTCACCTCGGCTGGTCCTAAGTGAAACGATCTCTGGCAGAAAACGAAGGGGCGAGGCAACCCGAGAGTCCCCGAAGCCGCCGACGCTCGTAGGAAGAAGTAATTGGTGATTTCTTCGATCGATAAGATCGAGAGACTAACAGTGATTCTGGGTTATATGAAAGAAAAGGGTAAAGACCACCATAGATATTGTATCATTAGTGATTTGTAGAATTAATAAATAGTTCAGTTTATTTTGTTCACGGAACAGCAGTTTGATTAATAACCCTGAGCCCATTCACGAGAAAGAACACCTGTCCCTTATAAAATAAATTTACTGAGAACAAGCCGGCTCTACCTGGTACGTCACACATATATTTTTTTTCAAGAGTGCTCATTTCTGTAGAGGACAGTTTTGTAAAATCCAGCGGAGACTGCGTAAGCGCTGCAGCCATCCGGGTAGTGCAGCTGCGACGCCCAGTGTAATAACGCAAAGATCCGATTTGCGACGCGCCATTGACTTGGAGCGTGGCATGCACGCTGTGGCGAGGACGGAAAAAAGGAGAAGAGGGGAGCTGGAGCGGATGAAGGTACGAGAGAAGGCTCGATTTGACCGATCGCGTGACGGTCAAAGCGAAGCGAACGAGAGAAGGGTTTGCTTCACCGAACGCGTGACGGACAGGTCAAGCGTACGAGAGAAGTTGGAGTGACGTCGCTGCGACACTACCGGCAGCGGAGTGCCAAGGTAGCCTTCGAGCGAACTGAAGAGCGCCAAAGGTAACCGAACTTTTCGTGCGAAGATTGGTGCGGACCAGAAAGTGGATAACGGCAAATTTGCGTGGTAGTTCATGTGAGAAACTCCTAAAATTCAGTATAAAAAAGAATGTCACCTTTAAAAACAAATTCGTGAGGCTTAAACTCTGCAAAGTGATGTTTTGTTTGATTTCGCCAAAGGTCGAAACCTTGTACAATTTACGGTAATGTTAAGTGTAACTAACTGGCTTCATTCTGTGTTATTGGGGAAAGATTGTTGTCTCACTATTTGAATAATGCATATTCTTTTATGGTTTAAATTTGCTAAAAGTATGCCTTGTTTGATTTCGCCAAAGGCCAAAACTCACAATTTTACGGCAATGTTATGTAACTAACTGGCTTCATTCTGGGTTATTGGGGAAAGATTGGAGTTGTTCCACTATTTAATATTTAAATGTGTATATTTTTGTGATTTAAATTCAATGTATTATAGTGTAGATTTCATGTTACTTTGTCACATCACTTTCATACCTAAAAGATCCTGCCTCGAGATATTTAAGCTCGAAAGAGCAGTCTATCAGGTGTTTCCACTTGTGAGGCGTTACATAATATATACATATACACAGGCGTTACTGATATATATATATATATATATATATATATATATATATATCAGTTTTTTCAAAAAAATTAGAGAGACTTTTTTACGTACGAATGGAAACCTTTCTCAGTAAACACGACGATCTTTCAGATTGCCAACATGGATTTAGAAAATCAAAATCAACGGAAACAGCTATATTTTCTTTTCTTAAAGATGTCGCCTCATTATTGGAACAAAACGAGGCACCTATTGGATTATTTTTCGATCTCTCAAAAGCTTTTGACGTCATTGATCATGACAATTTACTTTCAAAATTACCTTCATATGGAATCCGTGGTATTGCTCTAGATTGGTTATGTTCGTACCTTAAACAACGATCTCAGAGAGTGGAAATACCTTAATGGAATGATGGAGCATTATATAGAAACCTTTCCGACTCTGTGTCCATTGCACGTGGAGTTCCTGAAGGATCGATTTTAGGCCCCATTCTGTTCCTACTTTACGTAAACGTAGAGGCGCCCTCGACGATTCGAAACGGAAGAACGGTTCTTCTTTGCGGATGATACGAACATCTTGCAATAAAGAACCGTGTATTACAATATCAGATGTTTCAAATTAATCTGAAATAACAAATTAATAGTACACGAAAGAAAACGGGTTTAATGCAGTTTTCCATTTCAAATAAACAATTCTGTGCCCCATTGAAATGAACATGTACCATTGGCTGATGTTAAAAGCAACACAATTTTTAGGTCTCTAATTCAGTCAAACCTTAAATGGAACGTCCATTTGCTACGAATTGAAATTACTAACATTTACTTCATTATGCTACGCGTTCAGAATTCTTGCAAATTCAGTCAGCCTTCATACTGTTCGTTGTGTATATTTCGCGAATGTTCATTCCCGCCTGAGATATGGCATAATATTCTGGGGAAACACATCTTATAGCTCCCAGACTTTTAGTATACGAAAACGAATTGTACGAATAATAACCAAATCCCACCCACGTGATTCATGTAAGCCTCTCTTCATTGATCTAGAAATTTTACCATTATCTTGTCTGTTTATTTACGAATCAGTTGCTTTTGTCAAAAATAACTTGCTCAAGGGCGGGAATATATTTTCAGAAAATGCCGAAGTCTATTACTATAACACTCGACGTAGAAATCATATTCATCAGGTGACAGTATCAACTGCGCATTACAAAAAAACCACATACAATACATGTACATTATTTTACAACACTTTGGCAGATGACATTAATCGATTAAATTCAATATAAAAGTTTACATCCCAAGCCAAATCGTTTCTGCTGCATAACTGTTTCTATGCAATTAGAGACTATACTAAGCATCACAAAGAAAGTAACATCTCGATCAGGTTTTTCGTCCAGTTTCCCTGATCCATTGAGCAAATGCTGAGATGGCCCCTTGTTTTGCTTCTGGACATAAATGTAACTTCATTATCTGTGCACGACTTCTAGTATTCAGTGGGAAATACAATTATTCAAATTATCATTTCCATGTTGTCGCATTGTGGTGTTGACAGTATTTCCTTCTGTGGTGTATTTTGTAGAGAACATTCGGACAGTGGGTTTTGCTCGGTTGTACTTTAGTGAAGTTGTTTATAGGTTATGTCGAATTCCGAATCGTTGTCCACGCGCCCGAAAAGATGCAAAGATACATTAACTGGACGCAGGAAAGAGAAAGTCAGCGTAGGTGTCGTGATTGTGTTTTCGTTTTCTATTGGGTCATTGTCTATGAAATGTCAGTTTTTTCTGCTTTGTCCTTTCCATGGAGAGAAATTGCAAAACGAGTTACTTGTGTTGCTTAAATGGAAAAAATAGTATACCTTCGAGAAATATGCCAGAAGAAATCAAACAGTTGTTTATAGGAGATGATGACACATCAAAAATCCTTAGAATTGCCACTTTCAGTATAATAGTAAGTATATCTTTGTGCCGAATATGTATTGCCACCTGGTCATGGGGGGGCTATACGTGTTCAAAAGTTTGGGAACCTACATCACAGAATATCTTCGTTATAATTTCAAGATCCAAACAATGCAACATATTGTGAACATTAGTCTGGGTACAGTATTTTACATTTATCTCAGATCTCACAGTCAAATTTTGACGGGTTCTCGCTAGTTTGTATTACTTATGATGAGACATAGATTTGTAGGTCTGCAAAGTGTAAGACTTTTTGTTTGTATTTTAGATGGATTTATTATCATTTTCCCTAGTTGAGTCCATTTAATAAAACATTTTATACATTTAAAGAATTTTGAAGAGTGTTTCGGGCAGTTTGTATATTTTTGGGATACGAAAAAAGTGCAGTCATCAGCATACAGTGATATATATATATATATATATATATATATATATATATATATATATATATATATATATTGTAATGATTTACATTAGATCCTCGATGGTGTGCGTTTGGATGATGAACAGTTCGAAAACATTTAAGGCAAAGACGCATAGTAAAAAAATAAAACCGATTGAGGAAGAAATAAAGCAACCCGATATTTCAGAAAAGTTCGGACCATAGATATTAGATCCATTTTTACTTAGGAACATTTTAAAAGTTATCCTGCAGTAAAATCGCGTCAGGCAATAAGTAGTTACTAAATTTTTCGTATTTCGTATATTTGTGTTAAGGAAAATATTAATGGAGTCCATTGTTGGAGCGGGGATGAAAACGCTTATAAAGAAGAGGGTTTTTCACTGCAAGAGAACGCGATAAGATACCAAATTCAGACTTCGGGGCAAAAGAAGAAATTAGTTGCATCATGCAAAATTTATCCCATTTAAATATCTTGACGGGAAGTATCAACATTTTAATAAAATAGATAAATTAATTCAAGCAAAAGCTTAGCAAGAAGAAGTTGATTAGCGAACAATTGCAGTGCGTTCCATTTCACATTAAAAACGGAAAATAGGGAAAATAAAAGATTTTGACCAAAGGAAATAGAGGAAAACATCAAATTTTAGAAATTTGCTGGGAGAATTTTATTAAAACTAAACGGAAATAAAGTATTTCGGAAACGCAAATAAAGATTTTGAGAGAAACTAGTAACACATCAATGCCAACGATTAAAAGGTTAGTAGAATAACAATACGTTAAAAAACATCTGATAGAACGTGGCTGGACTTGCGAAGGCAGACGTGTTCGCGTAGACGATGTTTGGAAAATTTTGTAAAGTGCGGAAGTAATGGACATAATTTGAAATAGTAACTGGGAAATACTTTGCGTACATTGTTTAACAGTTCGTAAAGGAATTTCATAAAAGGGGGATTTTTCGAATACGTGAAATTCGGCAACGCCCGTTGACTTAAGGAGCAAACGGTAATGAGCGTGGCAGTATGAGAAATTTGCAACGGTGGGGAGCGCGACGTTGCATTTACAATTAGAGCGGAATTCGATTCGGGATTCAGAGATTTAATAACTTGAAATAATATGAAAAAGATGGCAAGGAATTCCGACAGGTTGAGTGAACAGTGATGCGTACGCGAGTGTTCCGAACTGGTGGCGACAACGGGAGGCGCTGTTGGCGGATAATCACACCAGACACGTGATTCGTCGTGAAGCAGCATCATACGTGAGCAAAAGTATTTTGACATTTGTTTTTTTTTTTTTTTTGCGAATTGAAGAACGCTCTGTCGAAGACCAAGTCATGTAATTAATAGATTTTAATACGTAAATCTCGACAGAATGCATTCTGGGGTTTAATTATATGTGTGAATGGTATTTGTTTTGTTGTTGTAAATAATCTGTGTGAATGAGAGAGTATATATCCATGTATCGTGTATTGAGGGAAGAGAAATATTTATTTGTTGTTGTTCTTGTTGCTGGGTTATGTTGATGTGCCGTCAGAGGCAATCTGTAGTGCTACTTGCAGCACTAAATATTGCAAATTGAAAGGGAATATGGATAAAGGAGGCGATTTGTAATAAATTTCATGGCCATCTTTGGGGTCATGATTTGGAAATCACTATGTTTTCGCAGTTATTCACGTAGCACTAGAATCGATCCACGCACGAGCGCAGTACCTTGCTCATGTCTGTACAGACGCGCCGCAGACTACGCCCAGATGAGTCAAAAGGCCAGGTAAGCTAGCAGACGGGCAATTGTGAGTAGGAATGGGAAGGTTATTATATGTGGCAACTCCAACGCGAGGCTAGTGTTTGTTTGTTTGTTCATAAGAAGGCCAGAGCAGGGCAATCTATTAAAAGTAGGAGTATAACGCGCCAAGCTTTGTAGAGTATTACAAGGGCTGCACAACGGTGGGCCTGGCCAGGGCTGTGGTGTACGGACACGACGAGATGATTTCACGCCGCCGCCAAAAAGAGGCGCGGAACCCACATAATATATATATACATATGGTATATATATATATATATATATATATTGAAACGCACCGCGTTTCCACCCAAAGAAACGGCGAGGCATCAAGCAAGAACACGGCAGAACGCTTGCAAGAGGGCGCTCAAGTAGCCACGAAAACGAAATGCCTGAATTTCCATCGATATTCCAAGGGTTTTATGCCACCCCCAGATGGCAGAGGTCGCCCGAAGGGTTTTTATGCCATCCGCTAGATGGCAGGAGGTCGCCTCGAATGTGGGTTCTTATGCCATCCGCTAGATGGCGGAGGCCGCCTCGAATGTAGTTCTTAGCCATCCGCAGATGGCGGGAGGTCGCCCAATTTCCATATTTATTTAATGTTATATATTACAATATATAGTATTATTTACTTTGACATTTCAAATAATACAAACATGCCTATTTATTTCGAAAGAAAGCACTTTACGCATACGTTTATTGTTCTTTTCATTATTTGCCGTCGCGAAGGACAAGGCGTTGCGCGAGAAAGAAACATATGAATGTCGATATCAGAATGTGCAACCTACACGCAAAAAGGTCGCCCTGTATACCAAGTTTCTAACCCAAGGACGAGCGGAATGTAGTCTTTTTACTACAAAAAGTAGAGTGAATTGCTTTTAAAGGCAGAAGAGCGCAGTGGCAGTGTAATACTCGTTTTGTTCGTCTCGCAAAATCATAGCAGTATCGCTCGTCATGTCCCAAACCACCTGCGGCCGACATGTGTTCGTTTCGTATGTGGACATGCGTGTATCTTCTGTTAAAAAAAACTAGTTTCGTGTATTTTTTAAAGAAGTTTAAAACATGTTTAGTAGAAAATGTGCTGTAAGGTGTTTTCGTGATATAGCAATTTTAAAGGTCTTCATACGTGTTCGGTGAATTACTTCGTTTTTGTACCTCGTGAACAGCTGATCGTCGTGTGACGTTTTCTCTGGGGTGTGATGGAATTGTCTTTCTTGTTATGTGAAACTAGTATTCGTGGTTGGTTAAAGGAGTTTCGGGCATAGAAAGTGTGCGGGAAGGTGTTTTCGGATATAGCAATGTTAGTCTTCATATGTTCACATCCACGTGAACAGCTGATCGTCGTGTGTCTTTTTATTTTATTCCTTCAAATTCAAATACCCTACACCTCCAATTTATAATCACAAATCACACAAATTCTCTTATTCTGATATATTAAAACAAAATCCTTCTACTTCAAAATACACGATTTAATTTGCATAATTCAACAAATTATTTCTACATTATCCACAAATTCAAGATTTTTTTCTGATATTTTTCTTCTTCGCCTCATTTATCACATTTACCTTAATGACATTCTAGATTTTTCTGGATATATTGCACGGTTTTTGTTTTCTTTCATGTGGTTGCGTTTTTGGTAGGCTGAAAGTTGTCTCTACCGGTACGTGTTTTCATTGGTGTTGCCGGTGATGACCATAGTACTTTCTGTTCCTGTATCTTTATTTCTTTTCCTTTATAGAAGACCAGATCTATGGACTTGATCCGTGTATGCAAAGACGCTTCATGTCTTTCTTGTTCACTAGTGTAAAGCCTTCCTCTCTGAGTGTGTCCAATACTAGTGTTGTTTTTGTTTGGGGTTTGTCAATCCTACAGTTAAGGTCCCTGTCAGAATCATTTTTTCTTTTCCGTGGTCCGGGATATTGCGTTAGTATAGTCTCTATCGCGTTTTCCCAGTTGAACTCTGTGGTGGAATATATAACCTTTTTATAGTAATTTTGCTTGTTCTCGAAATCAAATTATGCCTTTTGTAAAGCCAGTTATGTCTCCCATTATTGGTTTCAGAAAGCTAGAAACTCCTCCTTCTGGTCTGCCCTCTGTTGGGGCTTGGAGGAGGTAACATAAAATCCAGTAATTCATATGGTTTGAGCAGAAAGGTTTCTGTTTCAATTATTGCGTCATAATGATTCCATGTTTCTTTTGGCGTATAGTCGAAGGCTTTCTAGCTCCTCTGTGTTCCATGTCAATGGTATATGGTTCCATGTCTATGGTCCATGTCATTGGTATAGGGGAATAAGATTTTGTTAATTTTTTAATTGTTGACCATTGTGGTCTGCTATTAGGATGTATTTTGCAATGTAATTTTGAAATTTGTCTAATTCATATTGGTCTATAGTAATTTGATAATGCGTGATAACTTGTTTATTTTTCTTTTATTGTCAGGGCACAGTTTGTTGCCCGAATCGCTTAGGTTAAAAATTTTTGGGTTTGATAAGATTTAAGATATTTATAGGAGAGATCAGTATGTATTAGGTTTAAAGTATGTACAGAATATTTATATGCATCTAGAATTATTTTTTGTAAACGTTTGATTTCTAAATCAATTTTTGAGTATTATCTAAGTTTTTGGGAAGTTAAAATTTGATTCTTTTATATGAGCAATGTATTCCCGTTTATTCGCATGTTTATGAAGAGGATAATTATCTTTAATATTGAAGAATTAAAACATATTTTAACAGGAGATGGTCAGAATCTAATTCAGGAAGTGGGGATTGAAAGAATTGTAAATTGACGTTTTTGTAAATTATATCTAAAATATCTGGTATTATGTTGTTGTGATTAGAGTAATAGGTTGGTTCAAAGGAGCATGAATGCATTCTATAAAATGGAATATAAAAAGTAAACATTTTTATGTTAATTTCTACTGCTATACATTCTAAAATGTGATGTAGGAAAATTTTTTGTTGATGAACAATAGAATTTTAATTATTATTGCTACTCCAGAAGCATGATCAGAGATTCTATCATTTCTATAAATTTTAACCTTTTAAAATCTTTCTTTAGGGTTAGATGAGTCCAGAAATACATGCTATGTCAATATTATTTTGATAGAAAGGATTAAAAATATTTTGTTGTTTTTTAGTCCATTAGAGTTCCTTTTTAGTAGTGTTATATTTAGATTTCTGTTGTTACTAATGGCTTTTAAAAAGGGGGACAGCCGTTTTGGTCATGTTTTCACTTTTTTCTGTACGAAACTATAAAAAGACGTTCTTTTATGCTTGAAACGATGAACGAAAGGTTTTTTAAGTCACCCTGGTCTGCGTAATCGTGAAAAAATTCCCCGAACGCCGAAAAAAAGCGCTGAAGTTTAACAGTTGAACATCGCATTTACGGAAACAAAGAAATTAGCGGGAAGAATGATCGAGAGTTAAATTCCGGTGTACGCACAGTGAATAATGAAGGAGAAAGGCGGGGAGGTCCTTGTGGTTTTATTTGGAGATAAAGAAAACAATAATCGCTACGGCGGCGCAATTTTTGGCACGCTGCCGCGGCAAAAAGGAAAAAGGGAGGAGACCCCACTTGGGGAAATCCGGGGCGAAGAGATTTTGGGGGGTTTCAAATGGTAGATAATAAATTTGGGTCGGAAGAACATTGTTAGGGTTTCATGGGGAGAGAACAAAATTTTGACGAGCTCCGGTCTGATAGTCCCATATTGAAGGAGGACACCTGTATCGAGCGAAATTTTTAAAAAAGGAAAGGACATTAAAAAAGTATACTTTTTGTATATATAAATGCCATACAGAAATCTCCTAGATCTCTATTAGTATCCAAATATTTAAATTAAAGGCATATTATTTGTTTTTTAAAAGGCTTGTTTAGCAAATTTTTTTTTTTTTTTAATTTTTTGCAGGGGGCTTTCTTTGGATTTCTACGGGAAAAAGTTCAGGCCTATGTTTTAGGGGTTCATGAGAGCACTATTAAAAATTTTTGCCAGGTTTTGGACCATCTCACACGTCGGGATTTTGTAGGGAAAGTAAGTTGATAAAGCACAAGCATTACATTAACTTTAAATTTTGGGGGGATTAAAACTTATTTTTTGTTTTAGTGCCCTCAGACTCAAGCACATTTTGGGAGCGTATCCCAAAAGTTTGAAGAGTTTTGGGGATTCGATGATTGGGTATTGAAAAAAAAATAGTCTTCAGAGCACAAGATCTGGGGATCATATTATTTTTTTAAGGGGACACCCTTGTTCTGCTGGATTGTGATGCAGAATGCAAATTTTTATGGATGGGGAAAGGGGGGGGAGTGATGGGGGGTTTGGAACACTGCTTTACAAACATGGAGCGATTAAACCCCTCCATGTGGTTCTTCGTACGGAATGAACGTGATACCACTTTGTTGCCGAATGCATTTGCACGTCTGGGCAATTAATGAAACCCTTCCTGAAAAACCTGTCAGCAGACAAAATAAACTTTAATTACCCCTGTCCAGAGCCAGGAGGGCAGAGAATCCCTTTTGGAAATTTGGGCCCAAAGGTTCAGAATACTATTGTCCCCATTTTTTGGGATGTGAAAAAAATTGTTTCTGGTGCTGGCAAAGTTACTTCATAATTTTTGGATGCAAAAAAACCCAACTACACTAAACATCAGGTGCAAAAAAATGATTTGGAAACAAATACAACCAGGAAGATATTACTTGAAAATTAGAGTTTTTATGTTGGGGGACCAGTTGCTATCAATTGAGTTCTAGCAGTTGACCCCGGTCAGAAAAGAAAGGGGAGAAGAGGAGGGGATAATTTGGGAAAATATTTCAAACAAAATTAAAGTTAAAAAGATTTTTTTTTTTATTTCTATTTTTATTACATTGTACATAATATTCATAAATTGGGTTGAATCCAGCTCCTTTGTGAGTTTCTTAACGTCTAACATACCCAAATCCGACAATCATCATCGTATCATTTTTAAGCCTTTTTAAAACGTGTCGCATTATGTAGGGGGTAATTTCACTTTCCCCTCTCTTTTTTATTTTCCCCAAACCCGAAGAATTGCGGAGTTGGGGTGTTTCGAAGGGCGCGCACCTTTAGTGATGCAGCAACAGTGCTGCTGCACACTGGGTTGCGATGTGACAACACTGTTGCGCATCCTGACTGTATCTGACTATGTCAGAATTACCTGTTGTACCCCCGGGGTCTAAATCAAAAGACCCATACTTAAATTGTCCTCTAATATAGGGGGTCTTTGGGAAATTTTTGGGAAAGGGAAAAAGTCTTCCCCAAACAAATTTGGGCTTTGGTCCCCCCAATTTTTTGGGGGTCCAAAAATTCTAAATCTTTAAAAAAGTACAACGGGAGGTAAAGGTCGCATGTTGCCACCCCGATTTTTTTCTATCCTCCACTTTCTTCTTTTCGTTGCTATAAGTGGATCAATTGGTTCCCTTCTTCCAAAATCTTCAGCAGTAGTAAAGGGCCTGCAATAAGGTGCACATTGTACCAAACCCCCAATACAAAAAAATTATATGTGTACTTTTTGTTGAGTTACTATTTTGCACACCACATGCATTGTATGATCATTCTTGGCCAATCAATGATGATTTTATAATTCCCTTAACTTAAAACCCCCAAATTTGGGGTTATGTTGTCAAAAATGGGGCATTTAGACAAAAAAAACTAACTTTACCCTTAAAAGAATTAGGGAAAAACCCGGTTTTAATGAAAAAAAAAAAGTACGGGTTGAAATCAGTAATCCTTTATTTGCCCAAGAAAGATCAACAGGGATGGCACAATTTGGGACCATGTGTTTTTTTATGTATTACCGCATTGTAGATATATTTTTTCAATGCAATTCATTTCATCCTCTCTATTTGTTTTTTAATTTTCCCCCTGCTTTTTGAGAACTGGGTTTCCCAACCAGTTCAATTAAAAATCACTGTGTCTGGATGCCACACATACTGTTTAAAAAAAAAATGTAAAAAAATTAAAAGATGCAAGGTAAAATTTGGGATTTCACATTAATTTGATTTAAATTCCTCCTTTTATTCACCTTTGTACAGAAATATCTCGAAAGTGTGAAACAGACAAAAAACTTTGAAAAAAAATAGATAAAGTTTTAGAAATACATGGAAGAGATATTCATATTTATGTTCATTTTTTTATAGTAACCTTTCACCTTTGTACAGAAATTGAAAGTTTTTGCAATCGCTGCACAAAACAGACAAATCACTTTAAAAAAAAAAATAAGGGTTTAAAAAACATGAAAAAAAGGTACATTTGTATTTCATGTTCATTTTTTTATAGTAACCTTCACTCACCTTTTCAGAAATCTGAAACGTTTGTGAATGTGCAAAAAAAAGACAAATCACTTTTGCAAAACAAAAAAAAGGTTATAAATACATGAAAAAATCATTTGTATTTCATGTTCATTTTTTTATAGTAACCTTCATACCTTTTACAGAAATTGAAAGTTTGTAACCCCCACAAAACAGACAAATCACTTCTGCAACAACAAAAAATAAGGTTATAAATACACTAGTATGGGTATTCGTAATTCATGTTAATTTTCCGTATAGTAAACTCTACTCACCTGAATTTGGCGTGTAATTAAACAGCAAGGGTAAAACGAGCTGGGTCCACTGAACACTCAACAAAGACTCAATAATACAACACGCCCTGTCGCTACGCACCAAATATAAATAAAAATAAACCGGTCATATTTCCGGAGAACGCACGCAATCGAAGAACGTTCCATAAAGTGACACTAGGGGGCGTTGAAGTCAAACTGATGAAATTCGTACGGAAAATGAAGCATGCTTCATTTTTGCGTACAAATTACATCCAGTCTGCTCAGTATCGACGGAAATGATGAAAAAATGACTGTGTAAAACAGGCTTAAGAGGTTTGTAATAAAGTTTGAATTTGTGGATAAGTGTAGAAATAATTTGTTGAATTATGCTGAAATTAAATCGGTGTGGGTAGAAGGATTTTGTTTTAATATATCAGAATAAGAGAATTTGTGTGATTTGTGATTATAAATTGAGGTGTAGAGTATTTGAATTTGGAAGGAATTTTTGAATAGATTGTGCCATGTTGAAAGATTTGAGTTTGCGGCAGTCTGGAAATTTTTTGTATTTAATTTTATGAACAAAATTCAAATTTTGATTTATTAACATATGAGAATTTGAATTATTAGTTTGATTTAGTTTCAGTAAATCTTTTATACTGACAACCTTTGTAATTAGCAGTGTGATTTCCGAGGCAATTATAACAAATAGGAGGGTTGATTTTGGAAGAGGACAGTCTGAATAATGGTGGTTTTCAGTACACCTTTTACACAACGGGATTAATCTACAATTGGCTTGGTGTATGATTGAATTTTTGGCATCTCTACATTGAATCGGTTGGTTATTTGATACTTTGCTTGAACTTTTATGACAGCTATGGAAAATTTTTTCTAATTTGAAGATTTTAGAAGCTTGGACTTGTAGTAAGTTCATTGAGCAAATTTCTATAGGTTCACGTTGTTTGTTAAATAACTGTATACCTTTTGGCACTGATAGTTAAGCTCAATAATTCATTGAAAATACTTACTTGAGTAAGTACAGGTATATTTCTGAATAAACTGTGATTGTTTTAATAGTAGGTCATTGATAAGAGTAATATTGAATATTGTTTGTATCATAAAAATGATTTATATTTTCTTAAAATCTCTAATTGATTAAAGTTAATTTGACGTTTTATCTTGAGTGTAAAACTTCAATGTTTTGATCGGAGTTTCGTGCTATCACTAGCATTGTCGTGCTTCGTGATTGTTACGCGAACGTTTCCAGTTTCCGCAGGGGTTGGGGCGTATGTCATTATCTATTATTATTATTGGGATGGCAAAGATCTGGAACACAGGAACGGTGGCAGGAAGTACCGTTTTTAGAGAATAATCTGTTCTCACTGTTGTGATGGGAAATGTATGTTTTCGTGTGCTTGTGACAGAATTCTGGTGTTGGTGTTTGTCGTGTTCATTCTAAAAGCCGAGTCGTGTGCTGTGTTGTGGTGGCTTGATAGATAAGCAAATGTGAATTTGTTTTTGATTTTTTAACATTATGTAAAACAGTGGTGAAGTTATTTCAAAAGTGCGAGTTCTAGTGCTTCTTGTGTTTAGGTTTTATATACTGGAAGGCATCACCTTATGTTTCGGGGTGTTTATGATCTGGTGAGAGTGGAGAGAATGATAGTGTTTTTTTTTTTTATCTTTCATTGTTTTATTTATTCTCAAAAGTTTCGTGTGCAGTGTAGTGTGGAGAAGCCCTCGAAATTATATATATTTTAAGAATTTCTATTTCTATGAAGGAAAAAAGAGTAATGCAGAAAGGAAAATGTTTTTGTGATGTAGGTGGGTTTTTTTTTTTTTTTTTTTTTTTTTTTTTTTTTTGAAGTGAAATCTGTTAGAAGTGCAGTGAAAGCGCTTTGGTGAAAACGTGTGTAACCGATCTAGTAAGGCCTGTAAAGGATGTATTGTTGTGTGATGTTGTTAACTTGAGCAAATTCATCTTAGGTTTTCTGATAATTTTCTAATTTAAGCTCAAACAAGAGCCGGGAGTGGTGTTGGTCAGGAGCAGGTATTCGTGTGGATAGGGAAATGCCGTTTCTTTCTGTGTTCTGATGATTCTGATTTACTTTGTAGTGCAGGTTAGGTTAGCTGCGCTGAGGCTAGTTAGGTTGCTACGTGAGCTGGGGGTTAAAGGATTCTTTCCCACTCAGTTATACCGAAAGGGGCTTGTATTTGCAAAATTGCGAGAATGTTCTCTTTGTGTATCACATGTGCTTTTTTGCAGCTCATCTGTAGCCGCTGCCGAGTAAGCAAGCAGTGAGTCGGTGTCATCGAGCAAATGCACTTCAGTCGTAGCCGAAAAAAGAAGGAAATAAAGATTATGAAACCCAAAAACTCACATCCTGTCCCCAAATGTATGTATTTTCGCAGCAGCAGCAGCAAGGTTGTCGCCGCCGCCGAGTCGCCCGCCATGCTCCAGGCATAATTTATCGCATCTGTAAGAATGTGAATAATATACATTACGGTTGATATATATACAGCCTGCTGTGCATAGTGTTATGAAACAGTTGTAAACATCAGTGAGCTTTTAGTAGCGTGAATTATTACGTAGGTTAGGCACCGGTGAGGCGAGAAAGTTGAATATGAAAGTGCAGGTTATCATGTGATAGCTTACAAGAATTGGTACAATATATAAATTATATATGTTTTGAAAATCTCTTAAGTTTGTGCGAAGGAAAAAGTGTACGCAGACAGGAAAGTGTTTCTGTGATGTAGGTGGGGCTTTTTTTTTTTTGAAGTGAACCAGTTAGGAAGTGCAGTGAAAGTGCTGTAGGAAAACGTGTGTGGAATCCAGATCTAGTAAGGCTCGAATTTGCTATCCGAACAGTGTCGCCTCGAATTTCCTATCGATATTCACATGAGTTCTTATGCCATCCGCTAGATGGCAATGAGTGTCGCCTCGAATGTAGTTCTTATGCCATCCGCTGATGGCAGGAGTGTCGCCCTGAATGTGGTTCTTATGCCATCCGCTAGATGGCAGAGTAAGTCGCCTCCACTTCCATATTTATTTAATGTTATATATTATAACATATAGTATTATTTTACTTTGACATTTCAACAATACAAACATGCCTATTTATTTCGGAAAGAAGCACCTTACGCATACGTTTGTTGTTCTTTTCATTATTTGCCGTCGCGGAAGGGACAAGGCGGTTATGCCGAGAAAGAAACAGGCGAATGTCGATATCAGGAACCTAAAAGTATGTAGCTTTAGTGCTTCTTGTGTTTAGGCTTTATATACTGAAGGCATTTCATCTTATGTTTCGGTGTTTGCGATCTGGTGAGAGGAGAATAACAGTGTGTTTTTTTATCTTCATTGTTTTATTTATTCTCAAAAGTTTCTGTGTGCAGTGTAGTGAGAAGCCCTCGAAATTATATATATTTTAAGAATTTCTGTTTCATGAAGGAAAAAGAGACGTGACAGGAAAATGTTTCTGTGATGCAGGTGGGTTTTTTTTTTTTTTTTTTTTTTGAAGTGAAATTCAGTTAGAAGTGCAGTGAAAGTGCTTATGAAAACGTGTAATCCAAAGATCTAGTAAGGCCTGCAAAGGGATGTATTGTTGTGTGATGTGTTGTTAACTTGAGCAAATTCATCTTAGGTTTTCTGATAATTTTCTAATTTAAGTTTCCTAAACAAGTGTCAGAGTGGTGTTGCCTAGAGCAGTGTGTATTCTGTGTGGATAGGGAAATGCTGTTTCTTTCTGTGTTCTGATGATTCTGATTTACTTTGTGGTGCAGGTTAGGTTAGCTGTGCTGAGGTTAGCAGTTAGGTTAGGTTACGAGCTGGGGGCTGCGATTCTTTCCAGTAGCGGCCAAATATCCGACAGCCTTCGTGACTCTAGCGCCATTGTGGTGGTATTTGAGAACTATTACGAGCCGTCGCTCCCGGTTCTGTCCGTTCCGCGGCGTTCGGTTCGGTTCTGTTCATTCCTCATTGTCAGCATATCGTTTTACGCGTGGTAGGGAGACCCCCATTCCAAATTTCACGGCCCATTCATTGTATACTTTCCGTCGGCGCATTGTTCACCACGTGCTCGTCGTGTTGGTTAATGGTCGCTTGTGTTGTTTTACGTCCACGTGTTCTCGCCTGTGCCCTGTGCATTTAGTGATATTGCTTCGTGTTTGTTAAATTAGAGTATTATTAGAGTTAATTTCTTTTAGTTTAGTTTGTGTTTGCTTTAGCATTTATTAGGTTTTTGTTTTAATTGGTGGTTTTGGTGTTTAGTGGTTTAATTTAATTGGTAGAAATGGAATCCGTGTGCCTGATATGCGACAAAAGTTTTTCCAGCAACTCTAATTTAAGAATACATTTGAAAAGGGTTCACAAGATTCTCGATAAAACTGAAATTTCAGCGCTGGTACCAGTCCCGCTGACTAACAGAAAATCCATTGAGTGTGTTATTTGCAAGATAATGGTTTTGAACAGTTTTTCTAGTTTACGAGAACATTTTTCAACCCATGATATTTCTTTAACTCAGGAAGAACTTTATTTTGAGAGTATGGATGCTTTTAATCAATGGAAGGACGAGGTGGAAAGGAAATGCTGTTCACAGTATTTTATATCTAAATCGGCAACTCAGGAAAGGGTTTCAAAAACTTATTTTAAATGTTGTCGATCTGGCTCTTATGTGCCAAAAGAAATGAGAGTCAGACACTTAAAAACCCAGGGTTCCAGGAAGATTAATGGACAGTGTCCATCAACAATTACTTTGGTTTGTGAGGACGAAACCCATTTTAAGTGCTATTTTGTTCCGACTCATGTTGGCCACAGCATGAATGTAGAACATTTGAATCTCCAGAAAAAATGTAGGACCGAAATTGCCGTTAACTTGGCCCAAAATATTCCAGAAGGAAATATTCTGGATTCCTTCAGGGATAATGCAAGCTTAGAGGAAATATCAAGGGAAACTCTATTAACGAAGAAAGACATTAGAAATATTAGACAAGCCTACAACATTAACAATGATGGGATTAGGCATCCCAATGACACTGTGAGTGTTGACTCGTTTGTGATTCAGGACAGAGAATCTGTGGCTCCTTGTGTTCTGTTTCATAAAAGAGAATGTGAGGAAAGCGAGATGTATCCTTCCTTAAAAAATGAAGATTTTATTTTAATTTTCATGAACTCCGGGCAAAGGGAGATGTTGCTAAAATATGGCACTGATGTCATATGTATGGACTCAACACATGGGTTAAAAATAAATACTTGCTGACATCAATTCTAATTTTAGATGATACAAGGCAAGGTTTTCCATGTGCTTTCATGATCTCCAGTAAAACGGATACAGAAACCATGGTAGCGTTTGTAAATGAAATTCATAAGGCTGTAGGCATTATCAGTGCCAACATTTTTATGTCGGACATGGACCCGACCTTATTTAATGCCTGGAAGAGGGTGATGGGGCCTGTTGAGTCCCAGTTATTTTGTACCTGGCATGTGCTTAGAGCATGGGATAGGAATATTCGGAAGAAAATTGCAGCTCCAGATGTGCAGAGAAAGTGCATGGCAGAGTTGCAAGCACTTATGACAGAAACTGATGAGCAAGCATTTAATAGAATGCTGGATGCTTTTATTCATAATGCTGATGAAAGTATGACACATTTTATTGCGTATTTTATTGATCAGTATGTTCCTGTTAAGTCCATGTGGGCGCATTGTTTCCGACTCCATTGTGGAATTAATACAAATATGCACCTGGAAAGAATGCATAAGACTATAAAATATTGCTATTTAAATGGTCTGAAAAATCTCAGGTTAGATAAAACCATCCATCTATTGATGAAATTCCTCCGGATAGGTTTTTGATCGATTAATTACACTCCATAAAGGGAAAGTCACAAGAAAAATAGCAGATTTGCGCCAGAGGCATAAACGGTGTCTGGAAATCTCTGACAGAATTGTTTTGGAGGTCACTGAAAACTCCTGGCAAGTACAAGCCAGTGATGTACTTGCTGGGATGTATTTAGTCGAGACCTCACAGGCAACATGCACTTGTTCTCTGAAGTGCGAGTACTGTGAAGCTTGCATTCACAACTATGTGTGTGAATGCAGAGATTCCAGTATAAAGTGGAATATGTGTAAACACATTCACTTAGTTTGCCAGTAAGTATTGCAAAGAATTAATTAGTGAGGTATCCAAATGTAAAGAGTTTTTAATATTTGTATTTTATTATTTGAAGGTACTTAAAGAAGAAAGAATCAGCTACTTTGGAAAGTGCTGGGTCACTGAACAGGCAGGAGGCAGAGGAAGAGGACCTCGTGATATCAGAAGACGCCAGAGCTTCTGAGAGAGTTGCTGTGACCGATGGTATTCAAGCCATTGATGGGAAGTTGCCTCATCTATATCTACCATTAGGGGGGATGTAACGAGACAACTTTCAATGCTGATAGACATAGCACAGAGTGCAACTGATGTGAGGAAACTGCAAGCATTAAAGAAAATTCTTGCTCCCAGTTTTTCTGTTTTGGCTGCTTTAGATCAGCAAAATAGCACTGGTAAGTGATAAAGAAGCATGGAATTTTGAATGGAAATAATAAAAGAAAATAATGTTATGCGTCTTTGTTTACAGAAACTTCTACTGGTCATGCACCATGGAATACCAGAATAGAGAAGCAGAGACCATAAGGAAAGAAGACATTCCTCAATAAATGAAGGAATTTCCAGTGCTAGTAATGATCTTCTTTTTAGAAATGTTGAGAGTGGCAATGACCAGGAGTAAATTTCAATTGAGCGTGAGTTATTGACAGACATAGACAAGTCACTCATATAGGGGAAGGTAACTGAATTGCAGTATAACAGAGAAAGTTATATTTCTTCTTCAGCAATATGCATGCTTCTTTTTGGAAAACCATTGTTTTTTTACATTCAGTAGCATATTTGCTGCTGCCAGCCTCATATGTGCTGCTGCCAGCCTCTACTTGTAATTGTACCCGTTTCTTCAATAGACTTAACTGGGGTGGTAGTCTATTCCGAGAATGTTATAATCGATTTTCTAACTTGCTTAAGAATGTGAGGATTTCATTAGCAATTCACTCCGCAGATCTGAACTGAGAAGAGGGGTCATGCTCTCTCCTATGCCAACCTGGTTTACTATGGGTTTGCATTCAGTTAATGAGTTACTGATAATTTTGAAATTGTTTTTTCGACTCTGTAATGAAATTCCATTGCAACAGGTTTTGGACATTTGACAATAAGGTTTTTTTCATTTTGGAAATCAAATGCCGAAGATTCGGCAATCCCAAATGCGGTCATGCCCGTGGTGTCACCTTGCTGTATATTCTGGTTACAAGTGTGCGATGGTGTTGTTGGTGCAAAGGTTTATTAGTCATCCTGAAAGGATTGGCGGTATTTGAGGAAACAGATTCCTCTAGTTTTGAGGTGCGATCAAGTAGTTCTCTATTCGACTTTGGTAGCAATGCCCTAGTGGAATTCCTTGCTTCGTCCCAGCTTAGTAAAGTGACCCCAGGAGGGAATGTTTTAATCGATTTTCTTACTTGCTTAACAGTGTGAGGATGCTTGTTTCATTAGCAATTCACTCTGCAGATCTGAACTGAGAAGAGTGTCATGCTCTCTCCTATTCCAACCTACGGTTGTAGTAACGACACCTAATTTTTGTTTGAAATGAACTATTGGCCCGATTGCCCTTAGGTTGTTGTTGTTGTTTTGTTTTTAAATTAGTATATAAGATTTAATTTTTTAGTATGTAAGATTAGTTGTAAGTTTCTCCTGTTTTGACTTTTAATCCAGATTTAAATAAACACATAAATAAAAATTTTTAAAAACCAACAAAAAAAACAACAAATAAATAAAAAATATACCAAAAAATTCTTATGCTAAGGTATTTAGATGTATGTGGTTAGTGTGGTAGCTTTGATCTAGACAGTATTACGGGCAGAGTTAGGGTGTATGCGTGATTGCGTCGCATCCTACATTTCAGATTATGTCTGAACAGAGAATTGGGTGTTGTTGGCGTGAAGACTTCTCACAATTGTACTTTTATGTGTTTGTATTTTTGTATAATTTAAGTTGTTCCGTAATGCAATCTGTTGGTGTACTATGGGTTTGCATTCAGTTAATGAGTTACTGATAATTTTGAAATTGTTTTTTTCGACTCTGTAATGAAATTCCATTGCAACAGGTTTTGGACATTTGACAATAAGGTATTTTTCATTTTGGAAATCAAATGCAAGTTCGGCAATCCCAAATCGGTCATGCCCGTGGTGTCACTTGCTGTATATTCTGTTACAAGTGTGCGATGGTGTTGTTGGTGCAAGGTTTATTAGTCATCCTGAAAGGATTGCGTATTTGAGAAACAGATTCCTCTAGTTTTGAGTCGATCAAGTAGTTCTCTATTGACTTTGGTAGCAATGCCTAGTGGAATTCCTTGCTTCGTCCAGCTTAGTAAAGTGACCCAGGAGAATGTTTTATCGATTTTCTTACTTGTAACAGTGTGAGGATGCTTGTTTCATTAGCAATTCACTCTGCAGATCTGAACTGAGAAGAGTGTCATGCTCTCTCTATGCCAACCTACGGTTGTAAGTAGACACCTAATTTTTGTTTGAAATGAACTATTGGCGATTGCCCTTAGGTTTTGTTGTTTTGTTTTTTTAAATTAGTATATAAGATTTAATTTTGTAGTATGTAAGATTAGTTGTAAGTTTCTCCTGTTGTGACTGTTAATCCAGATTTAAATAAACACATAAATAAAAATTTTTAAAACCAACAAAAAAACAAATAAATAAAATATACCAAAATTCTTATGCTAAGTATTTAGATGTATGTGGTTAGTGGTAGCTTGATCTAGACAGTATTCGGGCAGAGTTAGGGTGTATGCTGATTGCGTGCATCCACATTTCAGATTATGTCTGACAGAGATGGGTGTTGTTGCGTAGACTTCTCACAATTGTACTTTTATGTGTTTGTATTCAGTTAATGAGTTACTGATAATTTTGAAATTTGAAATTGTTTTTTTCGACTCTGTAATGAAATTCCATTGCAACAGGTTTTGGACATTTGACAATAAGGTATTTTTCATTTTGGAAATCAAATGCCGAAGATTCGGCAATCCCAAATGCGGTCATGCCCGTGGTGTCACCTTGCTGTATATTCTGGTTACAAGTGTGCGATGGTGTTGTTGGTGCAAAGGTTTATTAGTCATCCTGAAAGGATTGGCGGTATTTGAGGAAACAGATTCCTCTAGTTTTGAGGTGCGATCAAGTAGTTCTCTATTCGACTTTGGTAGCAATGCCCCTAGTGGAATTCCTTGCTTCGTCCCAGCTTAGTAAAGTGACCCCAGGAGGGGAATGTTTTAATCGATTTTCTTACTTGCTTAACAGTGTGAGGATGCTTGTTTCATTAGCAATTCACTCTGCAGATCTGAACTGAGAAGAGTGTCATGCTCTCTCCTATTCCAACCTACGCTTGTATTAACGACACTCTAATTTTTGTTTGAAATGAACTATTGGCCCGATTGCCCTTAGGTTGTTGTTGTTGTTTTGTTTTTTTAATTTAGTATATAAGATTTAATTTTTTAGTATGTAAGATTAGTTGTAAGTTTCTCCTGTTTTGACTTTTAATCCAGATTTAAATAAACACATAAATAAAAATTTTTAAAAACCAACAAAAAAACAACAAATAAATAAAAAATATACCAAAAAATTTTTATGCTAAGGTATTTAGATGTATGTGGTTAGTGTGGTAGCTTTGATCTAGACAGTATTACGGGCATTGTGTCTGAACGTCTGGAAATCAAATGCTAAAGATTCGGCATTGGCTGTCAAATCACAAGTGCGGTCATGCTCGTGGTGTCACCTTGCTATTGTATGTGTATATTCTGCTATTCTTGTGTATTCTGGTTACAAGTGTGCGATGGTGTAGTTGGTGTAAAGATTTATAGTCCTCCTGTTTCCAAAGAGCTCATAATTTACTAAAGACTTTGAATCTTACTTTATGCGAGGTTAATTTATCTTCATTTGATTGGATTGTAATTTTTTCTTTATGGTGTTTTGTATATTCGTGGTGATGATGTTTTTGGGGACCTATTCGGTAACATGTTATTCCTGCTAACACCTACTAATACCTTTACGACCACCTACTAAAATTTCCTACTAACACCTACTAATCCCTCCAACTACCAACTACTAATTCCCTGTACTACTTACTAATTAGTGCGTATTCACTTTTACTGTCTTAGATGATCTATTATCCATTGTGTGACATATCCATTGTGTGACACAGCCTAATAATTACATTATACAAATCCATTTGTAGCAAGAGTATGCCGTGTTATTTCCTAACTTTGCCTTCCTTCTACCTGTTACTATTTTAAATGACTGTACTTGTCAAAAATTCATGACTTTTTAATCTCATTGTTAGATATACTAATTGCTCATGTGGTCATTGACACTTTTACATATCATGCTGTTGACGATTTGTTTTGATTTTCATATTCACTGTAGTTGTATCTTTAATATGAAATCTCTAAATTCTTTGTTATAGGACTGTTGCCAGCAGTACTATTTTCTCTGTATACGTTTATGCTTGTCCCAGTTCAATCACTTATGTAAGTTTTGAGTTTTGTTTAAAGGATTCATTTGTGAACTGGACTGGGTGTGCTAAGATTTAGAGCTGATGTTCTTGAGGCCATAACCTTCTAGACTGACTTGTAAAATTGTCTGATTGTAACAAATGTATCGTTTTCCTTTAATTAATGTTCTGTGATAAGTAATTCAATTTCTATTTGGTAGTAATTGTGCATTGTTTTTTTGATATATTATTCCTAATTTGCACTTTATTAATGTTTACTTTGATAAATGGCCATTGTTTTGATTCAAGATAATTGCTAATTTCAATTGTATTTGTCTTAATTTGAATTCAAACTTATTTTTCAAAATAATGTGAGTCTTTCTTTGTATATATCATTCTAATTGCATTTTATGTTACTGACAACTGCCATTGGTTTGCTGATTCAACGTGTATAATTGCCTAATTTAACAATTGTATTTTGTCTTGTAATTTGTAATTCAAACATTTGTATTTGTTCAGATATAATTTGATGCCAGTCGCTTTCCTTTTGTATTATATTCATTCCTAATTTGCACTTTTATTAATTGGTTTTACTTGATGAAACTGGCCATTGGTTTGCTGATTCAATGTGTATAATTGCCTAATTTAACAATATTATTTTATTGTCTTGTAACTTGTAATTCAAACATTTGTCACTATTCACTTGCAATTTGATGCCAATCAAATTTTATGTATTTGGTTGTTGTTTTTTTTCTGTATTACACATATTTCTAAATTTGCACAGTTATTGCTTTTTTTAATTTAATAAAACAATTGGCACTGTTCATCTCTAATGTTTCAAAATTTTTATTTTACCCTTTTATTTAATAAAGTATTTTGTAATAAATAATAGTTGTTTTTCTTTTTTTCTCAATCCTGGTTCTTATATCAAGGTTTACAGAAGAGTACACATGTGTTGCTGCAATGACTTGCTTAGATTTTCATAGACACTGATAGTTGCCTCGAAACCGCTATTTTTATATTGTTCGCTGTCTCCAAAATTCAGTGGTTCTATTTTTTTTTTTTTTATTATTATTATTTTTAAATTGCAGTTATTAATGGAAATCTCAAAAGTTAGGAAAAAATGTTTGCAGTATGTAATTCATGAAAACATGAAATTGAGATTACAAAAATGTGGTTTAAACTATGTTTGGGATTGGTAAGACAGGTAATAATCTTGGGCAAGGTAACTGTTGACCATACCAGCAGTGTGTGGTTGTATTTGTTAGGATGTGATGGAAGAATAGTGAAATGGATGGTTGGCAGAAATAATAAATTTTTAAGTTAAGGGGAGAAAAAGAATGATTGTACATTAGTAATGCAGATAAACATTGCAGATAATTGTTTTGCATATGAATAGATTGGGGAAAGAGTGGCTTGGGAAAGAGATCTCGCGAATTATTCAGGAAAAGGTCACACTAAAGAGACTGATACTTGAAAACACCAGTTATTCTTATCAGGGTCAGGGAAACTAATTAAGCCTGCTGTCCATCGGCATAATAATGAGATAACAACTGTCAAAACCACTTTTCGAATCTTCCACCAAAATGTGCAGTACATAAATAACAAAACATAGATATTAGAAACAGTACTAAATGATACTCAGCCACAAATGTTTATTGTAGCAGAACATGATCTGAAAAAAAATGAAATCAAAAATTACGAATTAACAGACTATTTCTGTAGAAAACATCACAAGGGTGGAGGTGTAGCAGTGTATTTAAGAAATGCATCAGGGCACTTTAAAGTAGAAAATATTAAGCAATTCTGCATGGAAAAAGATTTTGAGATAGCTGCTGTGAGCAGTATTGGACCAAAAAAAATCATTGTGGTTGGAGTATACCAACCTCCAAACCAAAACTTCATGAATTTCTTTATAAATTTTGAAAAGCTGCTGGTACATTTATTTAAATACACATCACCAACAATAATTATATTGGGAGATTTCAATATAAACATTGCAGATAATGGTTTTGCTACTGTACTTTTAAAGATTTAGTAACTTCATTTGGACTACAATTGGTAGGAAAAACACTAACGAGGGAAACATCTCATTCTTCCGCTTTAATGGACAACATAATCACAAACTTAGATGAGAAGGAGAGCACAGCAGGTGTATTGAATATACACATCTCAGATCATTATGCCATATTCATTGGACTTCAAGCAAAACACCTACAACATAGCAACACCACAAAACAAATTACAAGATCAAAGACAGATACAAATATACAAAAACTAGGTCAACTTTTAGAAGTACAAGATTGGACTTTCCTAAGAAATATACAAAATTGCAATGATAAAGGGAACTCATTCATGGATGTATTTCTAATGATCTTCAACTCAACGTGCCCAGTGAAATATAAGTATACGAATTGCAAAAATGACAAAGTTAAATTATCCCAACAAACTCAAACTGTTAAGAGGGAAATGATGACTTGGCATAAATTTTATAGAGAAACAAAATTGCAAATATATCACATCAAATATAAAGAATTAAGAGAAAAATACCATAAACTGTTGCTAAAAGATAAGAAAGATGCAGTATGTAAAAGATTAGAAAATTCTGATAACATAAATAAAGCAGTGTGGAAAATTGTTAACGAACACAAATCCAGAGATGAAATAAAAAATATTCAACTAAAGAGTAATGAAGGCGTAATAGTAACAGATCCATATAAAGTAAATGAAATCTTCCATTGTTACTTTTCATCAATAATACAACCAAATTCCAACAACAGAATAAGAAGAGTAGAAAACACAACAACACATAGTGCACACAAAACTCAATCTTCTTGTATCCAGCAACAACTAAAGACCTAGAAAATATCATAATGAAATTACCCAACAAAAAATCAGCAGGTTGGGATGAGGTATCAATTGTAGCACTAAAAAAATGTGTGAATTCAGTAATACATATTGGAACATCTAATTAACTCTGTACTTGAACATGGAATATTTCCAGACATCCTTAAATTTTCAATTATTAAACCTCTCTACAAAAATGGTGAGGCAAATATGGCATCAAATTATAGGCCAATATCACTTATATCAACATTTAGCAAAATAATAGAAAAGGTAATTTGAAACAGGTTGATTAGATACTTTGAAGAAAATTCACTACTGTCAGACTATCAACATGGTTTTAGAAAAGGACACTCGACCATAACTGCAATCACAGATTTATACAATACTATACTAACCAAGCTTGAAGATGGATTAAAGGTTAGTGGAATATTTATGGATATGTCCAAAGCATTCGATAAAGTAAATCACACCATACTCTTAGACAAACTAGAGAAATATGGCATACAGGCTGGAAATATGGCAATAGCTCATAACCTTCTGAAATCGTTTCTCACTAACCGCACACAATCTACAGAAATACTCTACCTAGAAAATAATTCCATAAACAGATGCAGATCAAATACAATCACAACACATGGTGGCATTCTGCAAGGATCAGTGCTAGGCCCATTCTTGTACATAGTATATGTCAATAATTTACAACTAAGAAACAACACAAAACTTACCATGTATGCAGATGATACAACACTTCTATGTTGGCACAAATCACAAGATGAATTAAATAAATTAACTAAAAATGCCTATTAGAAACTGTTCAGTCATACAATGAAATTGGCCTTAATGTTAATGTTAACAAAACAAATGTAGTGATGTTCACACACAATCCTCGAGACAGGGAATCCGTTACAATAAATATAAATAATAAACCTATACCCAATGTACAAATAATTAAATTCCTAGGTGTAGAGATGGACACTACCTTATCCTGGGAGGGTCACATTGGCTCAGGAGTTTTTGTCCTATGAAAATTGAATAAAATACTAGGAGAAAAGGAACTAAAAACAATTTATTATGGAATAATATATCCTCATATTCAGTATGGAATAAATATGTGGGGTGGTACATACAAAACGTACATATCAAGAATACTCACTTTACAGAAACAAGCAATTAGAACCATATACAAAATGAAAAGAACAGAAACCTGCAGAGATAAATTCAAAGAAGGGAACTTCCTTACTGTACATGGGTTTTTAGAAAAACTAACCTTAATGTATTAATTCATTATTCTGTAATATGGTAATCTTCCTATTATACAACAAAATGTCCTTGTTATATTAAAATTGTTAAAATTTGTATTAGTCAGTAGTTTGTTAAATTTAATTTCATGACATGGTCTAAAATGGTACCTTGTACTATCAAAGAACCTAAATAAATTATTATTATTATTATTAGTATTATTATTATTATTATTATTATTATTAATTACAAAGATAACACGTTTGTAAGAGTAAGTTTTTATGCACAGCGATGTTGGTTCTTTACAATGGAGAATGGAAAAAGTGTTTAAACGTTTTCTAAAAGAAATTATGCTTATGCCATAAAATTTCTGAAGTGGTTTAATAAAACAAATGCTTTGAAATGTGGCCTTTAAATGACTTTGCTAAATATCATGCCATATTAAAATCTAATAATACAAATTTCAATTTCTTTTCAAAATTTCCCTCCCCTGCTATTCTCTTTAAAGAAATAAAAATAAGCGTCCAAAGGAAAATAGAACTGACAATATTGCCATTATGAAGTGTAGTTCATAGATCCTCTAGTATTCAGTATCAGCAAACTTGTTTTTTTGACTAATTGGATTAAAATGTTAGAAGTTGTAAAGTGTGTAACAATAAGAGAAGTCTTATAGTATCTTTCCTTAATAACTATTGTTCTGGGATGCCCTGAAAGGGTATTACTTGATTGATACCCACATTGGCAAATCTCTCTCTTACTCCTTTTTTTTTTTTTTTTTTCCAGTAAATTAAAAATTGATTTACATAAATAAAAATTAATTACTTTTATTGAGTCTTTTCCCAATCTATTCTTGGAAAACAACACCATTTCTAGTTAGAAAAAAAATTGTTTTTCTTCCCTTTTCATCAGCAATAACTTCATTACATCAAAACCTGCTTTGAAAATGAAGGAATAAGATAATAAACATAATATTGATTATATTTCAATTGTGCATGATGAATCTAGTATGATGTATGTAGGGTGAATGCAATTGCACATTTCTTCAGTTCCCGAATCCCTAGATTCTCTTTTACTACGCACTTATGAAAAAGGTAGAATGGAACATTCTAATATTTGATAAATGTTCATGCCAACTGCATGGGTGAACAATCACATTTGATTTGAATATGCTACTGACAAATAACCAACTCTCCACTCCTGTGTGACTAGCAAAAGAGCTCAAGAAAATGAAGTTACATTTACTGCCCAGAAGCAAAGTAGGGACCATCACTTTACGAGCATGTGAAATACTTATAAAATGTACTGAATTAACGAATAAGAAATCCTGAACCATCCATGGAAAAGATCTGTGTCACAGAATCCTTCCATTTTAGCAAAGGTGGTTAGCAAAAGGATTCTCATTAATATATTTTATAAAGATAATTCCACATATTTTCATGTAATACATGCAGCTTCAGTAATAAAAGTTGTGACATTGGAAACAAAAACTTCAGTAAATGTTAATTTAAATTTGCATTTTTCTTATGTATTACTTGAAAGTAATATTAAGTAAAATAATACATAAAATATCGATTTTCATTGAGAAGATATATTTATTTTTCAAATATAAAACATTTTTTCCCGAAATATCTCACTCGAAAATTACACGTCGTTCCTATATTCACTGATACAGTCCAGTATTAGGAATATATGTCTTTATATTGCCTTCCGAAGCTAAGAAACTCGAACTGAAGTATTTAAGTACTAAATTTAAAGTATTTTGCCCAACCTTGTGCATATGGAATATAAAATTATTCAATACTGTGTCACAGTGTGAATAATTTTTGTGCTATATTGTTATACGTGGGAATGTATATCTTTGTGATATATTTTCTGTTATATATTATATGATATATATTTTGTATTGTTATTATTATTAGTGTACCATACTTCCTGTACTGTGCTGTATACCCACATAGTTTTCATACAGAACCTTATTGTTTTGCTTAAACTTAACTATTTAACTATGCAAAATAAAAAAATATTATAAGTAAAAACAAATAGACTACCCAATGCAAACCGTTAATACACAATTCTGTCTGTCACTGTATTGTTATCTTGCATAAATAAATTTTTAAAAAATTATAACATAGTACTGATTCTAGTATAACATACAAATCCTAGTACTGATCCTTGTGGAACACCTGTATGCACTGAGCTGTAATTTGATTGTACTATTTGCTTTTACCCATAAAATTTCCATACATTATTTGTGGCCTGTTGAGGATTCAAAAGAAAATTTACTTTACCTCACACCAATGGTTTCTATTTCCTTTAGGAAGAGTTCATGGAACACACTATCAAAGGCTTTTGATAAGTAAGAGTTGCAATCTTTCTGTTTTGTTCAAGGTTATTTCAAACTGTATGGCAGAAGTTGGCAACTGCTGTTGAGATGGCTAGTCCTTTTCTACAATCATGTTGAGTATTTATAAGTATTTTTTTCTCCTCTAGTAAGCTATTTATTCTGATAAGAATAACTTTTCTAGTCGTTCTCAACACAACAATACTCACTAAATTTAACATTAGAAGGAAACAGCATCACACAAGCACAGAAAACAAAATTTCTGGAATCACCATACAATTGAACTTCAAATGAAAGTCACACCTAGAAGATATTAATTCAAAATTGAGCAAACTTAATTATGCTCTTAGAATAATAATAAGAAACAGCACCATTGAGAAAGCACGAACAGTGTACTTTGCAAATGTGCACTCTATTCTCATAATATGGGGCCAAGCACCAGAGGCTAAGCAAACATTCAAACTACAAAAGAGAATCATTCGAACAATGACAAATACAAAAAGAACAGAGTTGAGTTTGAAATTCCTATTGGCCTTTTCTTAGATTTGTCAAAATCCTTTGACATTATTGATCATCACATACTTTTAACAAAACTAGAAATGCTAGGGATCCGAGGCATCGCAGGCCAGTTGATTAAATCATATTTATCAAACCGTAGCAAGTAGTTACCCTCCAGCACACTAAAGGTAACAAAATCTCCTCGTACTACTCCTGCCGTCAGATGATAAATTGTGGATCTCGCAAGGATCCATCCTAAGGCCAATACTATTCCTTGTATACATAAATAACATGCCTTTGGCTTTAAAAATTACAAAATAATTTTGTTTGCAGATGACACAAACATAATCATAAAAGCAAACACGCAACAATTATTAGAAAAAGAAACTCAAAAATCATAGCAAAAACATTGCATGCAGTAAAATGGTTTCAAGACAACAAACTCATCATAAACACCAATAAGACAGTCTCTCAAATTTCATGAATCCCGATTCAAAGAAAAGCTCTCCCAGCATTTGCTCATAAATAATAATCCTGTAACAATATCCCATGAAACTACCTTTCTTGGTCTAACAATCCAAGAAAACCTAAAATGGAATGCTCACATTTCAAATCTTAATAAGAAGCTCACCAAATCTTGCTATGCCCTATACACCTTCAGGTCAAGCTTCAACATTGAGACTCTTAGGACAATGTATTATGCAAATGTGCACTCACACTTGAAATATGGATTAATATTTTGGGGAAATGCCCCTGAAAGCACTCAGTACATTTATTATCTTAAAAGAATATGAACAATGACCAGCACTCATAAGCTGGTCATTGTTGAGTCTTGCAAACCCTTGTGTTGGACTGATGTAGAAAGAGAATGCCAAACCAAAATTCTATTTCCTTCAGCCTGAATTTGCTAGATGCACTAGGGATCATTAATAATATCTTTTAATCATTTCTGAATGAATAGTATTTTGTTATTAGTATTGTTACTATTATAATTGATATTACTATTATTAGAATTGTTGTTGTAGCGTAGAGCAAGCGTAGAGCAAGTAAAGTTCTTAGGCATCCAAATAGATAGATATTTAACATGGGACAAACAGATCGACAAAGTTTGTAATAGACTCTGTTCCGAACATTTATATTGAGATCACTCAATGGATTGCTACATGTACATGACCTCAAAACCATTTATTATGGAATGATATATCCACATCTTACCTATGGGATTCACATTTGGGGAAGCACATTTACAATGCACATGTCCAGGTTATTTACTTTGCAGAAACAAGCAATTAGAGCAATATTCAAAATGAAGAGAACAGATAGTTGTAAAATAACATTCCAAAACTAAAATCTTCTTACAATTTATGGACTTTACATATACAGTACAGTTCTGCACATAAAATATAATAAGGATGCAATAGAGAATAAAGAGACACAATTACAACACCCGCAATCACATGAACAAACATGTAATGGCCACAAAACTGAAAAAAACTAGTAGAAATCCATACAATGCAGGAATAAAACTGTACAACAAGATACCAAGCGCAAAAAAACAGTTGACAGGGTAACAAATTTAAAAAATATCTTAAAGAATACCTAATCAAAAAGTTCTGTATTCCTTGGAAGAATTATAAAACAGAGTAAGTTTTCTATCTAAGTTGATATCTAAATTGATGTTGTATAGAAAATAATGAAAATAGATTGTAATTTGTAATTTGACATTAACGGGGTATTTTTAAAATGTTATTAAAAGTGTAATTATTTGTTTATGTATTAACTTTGTAAATTGTAATATATGCATTAATTTTGTTAATTAATATTATTAACTTTGTAAATGTTAGAAACTTCTATTGTAACTATTAAATTAATGCATTTTATACCTTAAAGATTTATGGATTATATGTTTTGTATTATACCTAATTAATCAGTATGTAAGTAATTATATAAAGTCTGTTACTGTTATACACAATATTAATTTGTGCAACTTTGACTATGGTTCCAAATTGTAATAACAATCAAATGACCAGGAAATAAAATTGAAATCGAGAAAAATTGTTATTATTATTATTACTACTATTATTATTATTATAATAATAATTATTATTATTACTATTATTATTATCATTATTATTATTGTTATTATTATTATTGTTGTTATTATTATTATTGAGTATTGTAAGATCAATGACCAACTTGATCAGGGTTTTGTCCAGTTTCCCTTGATCCTTTGAGCAAATGCTGAGATGGTCCCTGCTTTGATTTCTGGACAGTAACTGTAACTTTACATATCTGACTCGTCATACACGATTGAAATTGTATATTTGACTCAATAAATATTATTATTTTTATTTTTATTATTATTATTATTATTATTATTATTATTATTATTATTATTATTATTATTATCATCATCATCATTATCATTATCATTATCATTATCATCATCATCATCACCATTATCATTATTATTATTATTAGTTTACTGAAAATTATGTAAGATTAGTAAGAGTTATAGGCGGTAGTTTTTTTCAACAGTAGTGTCTCCTTTTCAGTGTATTGATTGTGCTAACTATCAAAGCATTTGGAAAGGTACAGTCCTTTAGTAAGTAGTTTATTAAGTAGCCTGAAATGATAATCAAAGCTGATTTACACTTTTTTTTAGAATGATAGATTTCACATCATCTATATCAGTAGATTTTCTTATTTTGAAAATTATTAATTATTGTGTCTATTTGAATGACAGTTGTCTGTTCAACTTCTTCTGGTTTGTTTTATTGGTCAATCATTGTTTATGAACTGCATGATGTTGTAGATTCATTGTTAATAGAGATTTGATGTGTTTATTGCCTAGATTGAAATTGTAAAGATTTTTGCTTAGAGTATTTACTTAGCCAGCTCCCTCTCCTTTAAATTTATTCACTGAAATTTGATTTAATAATAGAGTGATTGCCCAAACACCCATAGAAAACAATAAGCAACTATAGATACAAAGGGAGCCATATTTCAAACAGAAGTCCCTCTTATTTATTTATTTATTTATTTATTTAGTCAAAACTGTATGTGACGTATGGGGAGAAATCTGTGCACGCTTTCTTGAGTTTCAGAATCCTTCCCAACAATTTAACTATTAATAGTTGAAAGATGAAAAATCATATTAATAATAATAATAAATTTAAAAAAGCGAGGGATTAACATTTCAAAAACTAGATATTTTCGTCTTCCAACACATTAACAGAATTCATTTCTCCTGCGACAGAAATAACTTTAACTTTAAGTGGTTAATTTGTATTAGAAGTAAATAGATTTATTTTAATGAAGAAGAGAAAAAAAAGAGAAAAAGAGAAAGAGAAATGGGGAAAATATAAAAAGAAGGAAAAGATTTTGAGGATTTAGTCGGGGCCTGTGGCAAATTTCCCCAGTTGCCCCTCCCTCAGGGGCACTGGAGATGATATGCAATTGAATAAGGAAATTTCTACTTTCTTTTATATCATTTTTGGGGCAACATGTAAATTACACATATTTTCTTATAGTCATCTTCATTTAAATTTACTGGTTCATTTAGTGATTTATTAATACTTATTTTCATGAGAATATGGCATGGTATTTACATTGATTTCCTTTAAATGTTTTAATTTTATAGAGAGATTGTTTCTTTTATTGCATTTAGCTTTATTAGTTTAAATAGAATGTTTATTTCTGATGTCAAAGGAATAGCCTATTTTAAAAATATTAAGATATTAATTATAGTAATTTATTTGAAAAATGTTCTTTGTTGTTTTGTTATGTGATCTATAATTATAAGTTTTGTAGGACTGAATATATGTGTCAATGAATATGAAAATTTTGAATACATTTTGATTTTTAATTTTGGGTAAGAAGATAGAGAAGAGAAATTAGAAAACGTACACATTCTGAGGCATCATCACTAATTCCATTTTGGTTAATATATAATAATGAATATTCATTTAAATAGTGTTTGTTTAATGATCTACTGTTTTCAACAGCAAAAACACTTCCCTGGATTTTGTGTAACTTGCGCTATTTTAGTTGCATTTCATGCATTTAGAATTGTGTTTTCACTGTTAATACCACTCAAATGTAATTTTAAATAGCTTTATTTATATTAAATGTTAACAAACTAAAAATAAGTAATTTTCTCTAGGGCAGAACAAATTGTCATAATTCATGAAGAAATTTAAAACCTTTTTGCTTTTACAAGTTTCCTAATAGTTTAAATCTTAAATAAGATGTATACAATACTGTATTAGTCAAGATTTGAATGAAGAGGCGGATCCAAGGGGATTGGTGAGCCATAGTTCCCCTCCAAAGCAAGCATTTTCGTAATTTCTTGTCAATGAAAAAACAAAAAATATAGATCTCATCCCATGCAAAACATATTCCCATCCAATCTTAATCCCATTACAAATACTTATACATTTTTAATTTCATGCTAACGATATATTATTTCATAAATTATAATTTGGATTGGGGCCTGAGCAGAATTGCACTCTCCCTCCCGAAATACCTTCTGGATCAGTCAGTTGTTCATGGCCATCTTAGAAAGTTGGATATCGCGCACTTTGCTGGGCTGAACCAATCAACGGGTTGATCGGGCGGAACGGACAGAACCGCGACGGTCGGCAGTAACATCAGCTCGTAATAGTTCCCAAAGCACCACAATAGCGCTAGAGTCACGAAAGGCTGTCGGATATTTAGCCTCTAGTGATTCTTTCCACTAGTTATACCGAAAGGGGTTTGTATTTGCAAAATTGGTGAGAATGTTCTTTTGTGTATCACATGTGCTTTTTGCAGCTCATCTGTAGCCGCTGCCGAGTAAGCAAGCAGTGACGAGTCGGTGTCATCAGCAAATGCACTTCAGTCGCAGCCGAAAAAAAAAAGAAGGAAATAAAGATTAAAAGAAACCCTAAAACTCATCCTTGTCCCCTTAAATGTATGTATTTTCGCAGCAGCAGCAGCCGCCGCCGAGTCGCCTGCCAGTGCTCCAGGTATAATTTAATGCATCTGTAAGAATGTGAATAATAGTGCTATTTGCCAGATATTACGCCTCATGCGTATAGTGCAGCAGGAAAGCTAGGTTATAAACATCAGTGAGCTTTTAGAAGTGTGAATATTACGTAGGTTAGGGCAATCGTGGCGAGGCGAGAAAGCTAGGTTATGAAAGTGCAGGTTACTCATGTGATAGCTTACAAGAATTGGTATCGGATCTTTGAAACGAAATGTAAAGAAAACGAATGATTCGCACTCGTAATATTCCGACTGATAGCAGAGCCGCCGCCGAGTCGCCTGCCAGTGCTCCAGGTATAATTTAATGCATCTGTAAGAATGTGAATAATAGTGCTAATTGCCAGATATTGCGCCTCATTCGTATAGTGCAGCAGGAAAGCTAGGTTATGAAAATCAGTGAGCTTTTTGAAGTGTGAATATTACGTAGGTTAGGGCAATCGTGGCGAGGCGAGAAAGCTAGGTTATGAAAGTGCAGGTTACTCATGTGATAGCTTACAAGAATTGGTAAGCAATATATATAATAATTAATTTCCTACGAAGCATATGCATGGAATGTCTAACTGAATGGCAAAAGTAATACGCTTTCCGTATGCGACTACCGCGACACATACGAACGTCATGGCAGCTACTTGGAAGAAGTTCGTTACGACGGTCCGTCTACACGGCCGTGTCGCCACTGCTAGCATTGTCGCTTCGTGATTGTTACGCGAACGTTTCCGTAGTTTCCAAGAAGGGGGCGTATGTCATTATTTATTATTAATGGGATGGCAAAGATTCGGAAACAGTGAAACGCAGGCAGGGTAGTGTAATTGCTTTAGAGAATAATTATTCTTTTCTGTTGTGATGGGAAATGTATGTTTCATGTGCTTGTGAGAATTCTGGTGTTGTGTTTGTCGTGGTTCATTCTAAAAATAGTCGTGTGCTGTGTTGGGTGGCTTGATAGATAGGAATGTGAATTCTGTGTTTGATTTTTAACAGTGTAATACAGTGGTGATGAGCTCTAAAAGTGTGGTATTGCTTCTTGTGTTTCGGTTTTATTGACTGAAGGCAGTTCATCTTATGTTTCAGGAGTGTTTCCGATCTGGTGAGAGGAGAGAATAACAGTGTGTTTTTTTTATCTTTCATTGTTTTATTTATTCTCAAAAGTTTCGTGTGCAGTGTAGTGTGAGAAGCCCTCGAAATTATATACATTATAAGAATTTCTTAGGATTGTGCCTTTTTTTAACAATGTTTTTTTTTTTTTGAAGAGAAATCAGATAGGAAGTGCAATGAAAGTGTGTGTGAGTGCAGTGTAGTGTAGAAGCCCTCGAAATTATATATGTTTTAAAAATTTCTTAGAGTTGTGCGAAGGAAAAAGTGTAATGCAGACAGGAAAGTGTTTCTGTGATGTAGGTGGGTTTTTTTTTTTTTTTTTTTTGAAGTGAAATTCAGTTAGGAAGTGCAGTGAAAGTGCTGTAGTGAAAACGTTGGTTTCGAATATTTTTCTAATTTATGTTTCCCAAACAAGAGTCGTGAGTGGTGTTGAGTTTGTGAGCAGTGCATTCGTGTGATAGCTTGCCTCAGGGAAATGCCGTTTCTATCGTGTTCTGATGATTCTGATTTACTTTGTAGTGCAGGTTAGGTTAGCTGTGCTTAGGTTAGGTTAGGTTAAGTGAGCTGGGGTTGGGTGATTCTTTCCCACTAGTTATACCGAAAGGGGTTCGTATTTGCAAAATTAGTGAGAATGTTTTTTTGTGTATCACATGTGCTTTTTGCAGCTCATCTGTAGCCGCTGCCGAGTAAGCAAGCAGTGACGAGTCGGTGTCATCAAGCAAATGCACTTCAGTCGCAGCCGAAAAAAAGGAAATAAAGATTAAAGAAACCCTAAAAGTCATCCATTTCCCTCATGTATGTATTTTCGCAGAGCAGCAGCCGCCGCTCGCCGAGTCGCCTGCCAGTGCTCCAGGTAAACGTAGTTAGGGAAGGTTGGGCAATCGTGGCGAGGCGAGAAAGCTAGGTTATGAAAGTGCAGGTTACTCATGTGATAGCTTACAAGAATTGGTAATCTTTGAAACGAAATGTAAAGAAAACGAATGATTCGCACTCGTAATATTCCGACTGATAGCAGAGCCGCCGCCGAGTCGCCTGCCAGTGCTCCAGGTATAATTTAATGCATCTGTAAGAATGTGAATAACAGTGCTAATTGCCAGATATTACGCCTCATGCGTATAGTGCAGCAGGAAAGCTAGGTTATGAAAATCAGTGAGCTTTTTGAAGTGTGAGATATTACGTAGGTTAGGGCAATCGAGGCGAGGTGAGAAAGCTAGGTTATGAAAGTGCAGGTTCCTCATGTGATAGTTTACAGATTGGTAATCCTTGAAGCGAAATGTAAAGAAAACGAATGATTCGTATCGATAGGAAATCCGTATTTTGTCACGCGAATCCGGACCAAGCTGTGAAACGGCTGGCGTTTGAGTGATGAGATTGTTACGTGTACATCTCACTCACGCTGTGAGCAGAAAGGGGAATGTTTCGTCTTCTGTTCATGAAACGGGAAAAGGGGGGCATTTCTTCTTCTTCTTCATCATCAGCTCTCGCTTTTTTTTTTTTTTTTTTTTTTTTAAGTCCGTCCCGCCGCGTTCGAAAAATATCGAACTCGCAAAAAGCCATTGGACCAAACCGACACCGTACAACCCAAAACAGCAACGCGGTTCTTCACGACCGCTCTCCGACTCCTACGCGGCGGATATATCGAAACTCGGATTTTGGTTTTATTTCCTCCGAAAATCGTGCTCTCGCTTTCGCTGCTCTACCGCACAAACATCTCTTCTTTGGCCGACGCAGTATGTTCCTTTCTCTGCTCTTGGCACTGGTGCCAACACCAGATTCAGTAATAATCACCTTCACCTCGTTAATAATCTCCTTCTTAATGAATCAGAGACCTAGGTGAAACCGGAAAAGATTTCGAAAGAAGCACTTTACGCATACGTTTATTGTTCTTTTCATTATTTGCCGTCGCGAAGGACAAGGGTTTTACACCAACATTGGCAGCGTGAATAACGACGCGTGACCGTGTGGTGGGGGATGGGCGTGGGATGCGTTGGCGCCGAGAAAGAAACATATGAATGTCGATATCAGAATGTGCAACCTACACGCAAAAAGGTCGCCCCGTATACCAAGTTTCTAATCCAAGGACGAGCGGAATGTAGTATTTTTACTTACAAAAGTAGAGTGAATTGCTTTTAAAGGCAGAAAGAGCGCAGTGGCAGTGTAAATACTCGTTTCTGTTCGTCTCGCAAAATCATAGCAATGTATCGCTCGTAATGTTTGCACCACCTGCGGCCGACATGTGTTCGTTTCGTGTGTGGACATGCGTGTGATGGCATTCGTCTTCTTGTTATGTGAAAACTAGTATTCGTGTATAGTTTTAAAGTGGAGCACTGGCAGGCGACTCGGCGGCGGCGGCTGCTGCTGCTGCTTCGTTTGTGCGGGCGGGCGGGCGGGCGCCCTCGCAAACGGCGCGCAGCTGCACGGCCTGGCGGGCGGCGTGCGTGAGCTATCGGACCGTTGACAGGTCTTCCGGGCGCCGATTCGCAGAACTGCGCGCTTCGATCTCGTGATTGCGGCGCAACGGCCTTCTCCTAATTCTACAACGCCACAACGCACGTACGTTACCTGTGGATTCGAGATCTCTGATAAATCAGAAAGTAGAAAGAAAGAAAGAAAGGATACGCAAAGAAAAAAGGAGACGGAAAGGAAGAATGATGAGAGAGAGAGAGTAGGAAGGAGAGGAAACGGCGACGCCCTTTCTTTGTCTGAATGGAAATGCGGTGTCGTGCAGATGACTAGCAATTTTTGAGAGACATTGATAAACAATTAGCCGCATTTCTAGAAATGTTAATGCTATAAAATGTACGACAACACCGTTCGACGCGCAACAAGGCTGAGAATGGAGTAGTTACGGAGCTGCGATTAGATACGACGCTTCGTTTACCCGTAAAAATATGAAAAACTGACTACTTCTTTTCAGTCTTAATTCTAATCGTTGTTACGCCCGGATTGCATCGAAGAATGAATGAATAAGAAAAGAGAGAACGAAAGAAGAAATACAGGTAGAAATTAGGGGAGAAACAAGGAGGATCAGACAAAATGCATAGATTACGACGGTCGTGAAACATGTATTAATAGCATTGCCTGCTCGGTTTTGACACTGTCGAGCTGCAACACCGTGCGCGAAAAAAGGCAACGTCGCAGGACCCGAGGGCGACCCCGGGGAACGCTGCTGGGATGGGTCGGCAAACCAACGTCGTCTCCGACTGCGTGTCTGTGGAAACACGTCTACAATAAGAACCTCAACAATTTTCTGTCGCGCAACAATGGTCGTTGGTATTTGATGATTCGAGATCCCTGATGATTCCAAAGAAGTAAGGAGGATGGAATGAGAGAGATAATCAGTAAGAGAGAGCAAGGAAGAATAGAAGGAAAGAGAGAGAGAGAGAGAAAGAGAGGGAACGGCGACGGCTTTTCTTCCTCCACTCTAATCTTTTTCATTACCGAAAGATCGGAAAAGTATTTCTGTCGCGTTATTACTGTGGTTTCTTACGTCTCGCTGCCACCGAGCGAGGGAGCAAGCGGTCGAGTCACCCGTTTGTCGGCGGGTTGGGGGGGGGGGCCGGCCGGGGTTAGGCGGGGGGAAGGGGGAGGCGAGCGGGCGGGCTGGCGGGCGGGCCGGCCGAGCAGCGGGCGGTCACACACTAAATAGTGTGTGAGCTACACACGGCATATGGGGATTCCCAACGACCTGATGGCAGCCTTCATATTCGACGCATTGTCCGTTACTATGGCTACCACCTACAATACCATTAAAAAGTAATACTGTTTATCCACCTCTTGGAGCTTTTGTGTTCCCAAAAAACAAAAGTATCACCACATTATTTAACGGATTTGCCTTTGAAATAGCCTTTTCAAATTAACGTTTTTTTTAATGAGGCTTAATGTAAACTATCCCCATAATCAAAGGTTTCAAAATTCTTAGGGCGTCGGGTTTGGTCACATCTATTCAGAATATCAGTTTTAGAGAAAACATCTGAATGTTATGTTGTCCATGAACGGACGGACGTTTCACATGAACCAGTTTTCCTCAAAATCAGACTCACAAAATTCGGATTCTGACCTCACTATGTATTACAGGAAGTAGATCCTACATAGAGATTATACACTTTTTTGGATTCACGGGCCCACACTACGAGTTGTCAAAATATCGTCACTTTTCGCTGCTGCGAAAGCATTACAACACCTTTCTATTCTTTACGTAAGAATGTTGACGAGAAAGTAAAAGTAAGTGAAGTTATCTCATCGTAGGTCCCTTATTACGGGAGTGACGTCCCGCGTCTCGTGTCCAGAGCAGACCGGACCCAGCTGATCGTTTAAAGGGGCAAAGGTTCTGGCGACGAGACCTGTCAGCGACGAGCGGGCGGACACGCTGCCTGCTACGCGCGCGTGGCAAACACTTTCATCCCGTCGGAATCCGAGTCACCGCGATGGGACCCGGCTTTCTAAAATCAATGATTCGACGTGGCAATTTATTGTTCATGAAACTTTTCGTTTTGAAAAGTCATGTTCACACACTGGAATGCTAAATGAAAGGAGTGTCTGAATCTGCTTCAATAAGTGTGGCAAAATACAAATCATTGAAGAATACCGGTTATCAACCTGAACTCTCTCCCTATTGAAATTCCGCTCATTTTCAAGTTTCTAGGTTCGCTGGCCATCCTGCTTTTACGAATGTACATACCTTTCCCACAATCTGCCATGCATCCATCACTCCTTTGAGGTGGGCCGCGATGTTCTCCGCCGAGTGACCTCCCGGCAGCAACGCTGCGTCCAGGCACCCGGACGTCAACTTGCCAGCGTGTACAAAATGTACTGTCACCGCCAAAGAAACTTTGCTGGGGGTTTCGACGTCAGGTGTCGGTTCAAAGCCCCCCACGGGCACCTGAAACTTCATCAATTTATCTTTGAGCCCCGCCTGGGCGGATCGATTCTGTAAATAAGCAAGACACAACTACAGAATTCGTACTACAAAATTTTACATACTTAAAGAGGCTAACGTAGTTCAAATCTTCAATCACTTCAGAATTTAGAAAATGAAATTTATTGAGACATTCACTTTCAAAAATATTTTTACAATTCTCTGTCAAGTAATAATGGAACGCGTTTGTGTAGTTTTTTTTTTAAAAAATACAAGCTTAATTTTGTGCTGGCTTAAATGATTTTAAACCATAAAAGTTTTTTGTTGTACTATTTTTAACGGACGTCCCTCCGCTTTTCCTGAGCAATATAAAAAATCGTCGTTATTTATTACAGCAAAGAAATGTGTTAGAATCTAAAATAAATTATTTACGTAAAAAAATGAGTTACTTCAAAAAATGATTCATTTTAGTTAGAAAAATACTTAAAATTGTTCTAAAGCAGACGGTAATATTTTAAACACTTTTTTTTTTTTTCGCAAAAAAAATGACATCAAAATATGTTTTTTTCTCGGGTTCTGAAAACATTAAACGTAGTTTAATATATGCCCCGATAACAGTTAGTTTTTTAAACCGATTCCGTTTTCTCGCCCGCCGGCGCTCGGCCCGCGAAAGGGGCGATGATGCTGGATCTTTCTCGCTATCTCAATGCGATTCCGCCCTTGGATCGAGATCCGGCGGTGGCGTTTTTCCTCCCCCACGATAGCTCGCCGAATTCACAGAAGGCTGCACTGATTGGTAATTTTCGTGACCGATCAATAAAAGGGGGAATGGGGGAGACCCCGACAAACGGGCCTTTGCCCGCCCGCGATCGTCCCTTTCCCAAACCCTGTCCTCTTTCCCCTCCTTTGTGGAAAGCAAAGGTACGATCATTCGTCCTAGTCCCCCATTGTTTCTAACATTTTCAGCAGGGGAGATGTGGAATCCGCTACTAAATTGGTTGGGCATAGGCTCAAAAATGGTGGAAAAGCTAGTTCCGCATACAAGTTACAAAAATATTCAAAGAAATTTTTTAGAAAAATTTTTTGTTGGTTTTTTCTCGCTTTTAACAGAAATGAAAACTGGCACCCGTTTTTTCCCTCGCGTTTTTCCTCGCAAAACGCATTTCCTCGTGCTACCCTTCCGCTGGGATATTTTCAAATCCCAGCCGTAAAAACCCCAAATATGACGGAAACAAAAGGGAAACATAAAAAACACGTTCGGTACAAAGAAATATGATCATATACTTTTTTTAACAAGAATATTGTCTGTCAGGGCTGATGATGAAATTAAGATGTAAAGAAACATTAAAATAAAGGGGAAATTTTAGATATGAAACACAGCCCAGGATAAAAATATAGGATAATTATTGTTCTACAACCCTTTGGGAAGTGCTTGAGCAAAATTGAAAACCGATTTTTTCCTCTGTCCAGCCCTCCCCCGCCCTATATATCCGGCGGTGCTCTAGTCGCAGTGTAATTTTTGAAAACTATTGCATAAAAGGGAAAAAAACAACAATAAATTCATAAATTTTCAAGTTTTAGGCAAAAAAGAAATAGAGCATCACTACAGAAGAAAATGACAAAAAAGGAAATTTCCACGTTGCCTGTAGCGGGGGTTGAACATCCCTCTGGAGTTAAGGCGCCAGTAAACTAATCAGCCCCTACTGATAGCAATGAAACACCCAAAATTCATAATTTCATAATTTAAACCCTAAAAAAATTTTTTTCAAACAAAATTTCCATCGACACAACTCCCATACTATGAAGCATTAGGTAATTTTCGGTAAGAAATTTAAAATTTCACATCTCAACTAATCGTAAAAAGGTAATTTTTCAAAAAAACCCAGCACTCCACGGTGTATATGGATATTTCGGATTGATTGTAAATTACTGATACCGGGCGCGTAAAATACTAAGGTCATTAGTCCGTAAGTGTAGTATGTTTTTCCTCGCGAGGTGATGGGGGGTTTCCCCCCGTTGGATGGCGAGATCCGGCGCCGACCTCCGTCGGCTGGGGGGTTCCCCCAATCGGGAATCCCCCGCCACCGGGCACCCCCAAGGGGACAACTCTAAGCCCCCGACCGGTCTCTCGGAATATGTGGTATTGTAGTGAATGTTAGTGTAAGTGTGTGTGTGTGGTGGGTAGAGGAAAGGAAAAAGGAAGAGGAAGGACAGATCGCGCGCGGCCCTGGCCCGTTTTTTAAAGGGTACTGCTCCGGCGTCGCCGGTTTTGATCTGAGAAACCACGAAGCTCCCGATCAGAGAAACCCGGCGTAGAATTCCCCTCTGGATAGCGACTAACGCCCTACAGACTAGCTAGTGCCCAAAATCATGCCCCCGTCGGGACTCAACCCTCCCTCTCCCGGTCAGAGGGCCTGCAGTACATCGTTGATCCCTAACCACCTCCCCGGCATACTGTGTTCTAATATTCTTTTGTTCTTCCCCAGAAAAAAATAAACTGCTTTATGTATTCTTTATGTTTCACTTGCGTAGTGTGATGCTTGGTTTTTTTCCCAAAAATTGGGCGGGAGCGTGTGTTCCTCCCCGAAGCATCTGTGTTTGGATTTATTTTTCAATAGATTCTGGAATTTTGATAAACCACCTTTTCTTTATCTCTACCGCTTACGCATTACAGAGAAAGTATTGTAATGCTGCGAAAAGGCAATTTTAGATGAAAAGTTTTTTTGGGCCCTGAAAAAAAAAAGTAGAAAAATTTGTCTCTAAGTATATGGATTACTACCTCTAAAACAGAGGTTCTCAAACTTTTTGTCTCCCCCCACTTTGAAATCGTACCCCTCAATAATTTTTAACTGAAGACTTAAAAAATCACAATCGCAATCACCACCATTATATATTTGAGTCTTATCATGTTTCAGAGTTCTAAATTACGTTTGAAGAGACTTTCTAACAAAAGGGATAATTATAACGCTAATTTATAATAAAAAATTTTCCCAAAGGGAAAAAAACATTTATATTTTAAAACTTATCTAATGAATATAGTGTTTTTTAAAAGTTTGTTAATATCAGATTCAATTTACTAAAATGGGCGTCAGTCACCGCGTTCGGTAACATGCAAACGATTCGTTTTATTGGGGTTTTTTTGTACCCAAAAATTTTTTTTGTAGTCTTTTTTGAAATTGATTAGTTAATCGTCAGTTCTTGTCGCCTAGCAGTTTCTCTTCCAGCTGGGATGACCCTTCTTTTAGACAATTAAAAACACCCAACCCCCATCCGGTATTTCCATTTTTTAAAATGTCCTGAAACCGTTCTTTGAAATCACTGAGAGGTTCCCCAAATGTTGGCAGTAAGCAAGCGTCGTCGTTGATAAAGGGATCGATAAATTAGAATTGGGAACTCAAGTCTCCCGATAGTTTTCTTGTGTAAGAGCAGTTTGGCTAAAAAGCAAAACGATTTTTTTTTATCGTTTATCTTGAAGATTGATATCATTAAAAATTTATCATTTTTTGATGCGATGAGGTTGTTGGGAAATATATGTTTGTTTTTCCAAGACCTCTATCACAGTGTTAAAAAGATTAGAAATCGAGTCAGAAAAGTACCTCTTGATAGCCGACGCATTTTGTGTAAAAGGCAATAGGTTGAAATCTTCATTAGCAATCAAAGCGGGTTTAAAAAAGGTCTTTTAAAAGGCTTTTCAATTTGTCCTTATATACATTTTAAGACAAACCCCTTCCTATTTTTCGCCCAAAGTAAATAACCCCAAATATCTGGAATATTTTTTTACGTGCACTAAAAATTTTGGGAATCCCCCGGAGCCCACCCTGCAGATGATATAATACAATAGGATATCTTTCTATCTCGTAAGTTTTCAGTGTATTAAATAGGGTTTTCTCCTTTGTATCTTTTTAATTTTTTTATTTGATCGATTCCGGGCGCGTCAACTGCTAAATCTAATTTCCCCGTAAGTATAGTCCCGCTTTTTCGCGAGGGCGGTGATCTTCCTGCTTTTTGGGAGATCCGGCGCAAACCTACCGTGGTTTGGGGGATTTTCCTCAATAAATTTCTTCCAACAGTGGGGCCCCACCCCGGACGGTTTAAAAGTCCCGACTGGCCCCCTGACTGGTTTTAGTAGATGGATTGAAATTGAAGGGGTGATGATAGGACAAGGAAGGGAAAGGGAAAAGATAGCGCTGGTCCGTCCCTTTTGGGGGGCACTGCCCCAGCAATTGCCTGGTATTGATCGGTGAACTACCGATCAGAGCACCCGGCCTTTAAAATTCTCCTCCAGTCACCGACTAAACTCGACCAGATATCAGCCAGTATAAAACCCGTATCGGGTCTCACCTTCCTATAAAGACCTCATACTCAATTCCTAAAGGGGGTTTTTTTATTTTTTTTTTCTCAGTTATTAATTCTATAAAACCTTTATTACCCTATGATAAAGCCGGCAAAAAAACTCCCCCCGAAGAAAACTCCCCAATACCAATCAGAATTTTTGAAAAATCAAAATTTAATTAAACAAATAACAAATTTGAAAAAAGCGGCCCGAAACTGAAATAAATTACATATAAATAATAAACATCAACTTAAAAGTAAAAAAGAAAATATAACTTTGGTGAATAAATTAACTATAATGGAAAACATAAAATATTAAAAATAAAAAGAAAGGTTAACATTTCAAAAAAATGATATTTTCGTTGCAAAATTACAGAAAACTTATTTTTTAAAATAAAGGAACAAACAGATTTGATTTTTCTGTATTGTTAACAAAATAGAAACTCACCCAAGCTCTACCCCCTACAAACAAAAAGGGAAAATTTTAAAAAAACGTGGATAGTAAACTACATTTACGTCAAAGCAAATCAAGGCCATCTCAGCATTTTTCTCAATGGATCAGGAAAAATGGGCAAAAACCCCGATCAGATTTAAAATTTACCCGAAGTAAATTTTTTTTACAGGCATATTTCTTTTTTTTTAATTTTATAAGTGTAACAATTCGTTATCTTAATCTTGTTTTGTTTAAATCTTATTTTTCTTTTTTACGATCGTATGTTCTAATTGAATGAAACAGTTTTGCGCAGAAAAAATTTTACTTTTCATTAAATTGTGTACCAATTTTAATTGTTTTTTCACCGGTGAGTTTAAAATAACGCATGTATTGTACCCTGTTTATACTGACACTTGAAGAACTGATTTCTACGTCAGTGTTGTAACTATAAATATCAGATTACATGAAAATAAGTTCCCCCCGTTAAGTAAGTCAGTTTTGACAAAACTAAATCTAAATAAATAGGAATCAAGGTAAAATTTCCAAACTCAATGAAAGACTTTTACACGTGGATGGGGTTTTTGACTATTCGATAATTTTCTTTTCAATCTAAATGTCTGGGGAAAAAAGATACTTCCCAAAAAATCCATACTCAGGGGGAATTACATTTCAAAAAAACACAACAGCTGTGAAGGGGGCAGAAATTTGAAAAAATTCTGAATCAACATAATGAGCAATTTGTGTTTTAAATTTGTTATATGTACATTCCATTTTAGTGATTGAATTGAGAGACCAGAAATGTTGTTACCTTAGCATCAGCTAATTGCATATTGTTCATTTTCAATGGAGCAACATGATTTAAGCGCAAAATTGATTGAACTTTTCTTCGTTAACTATTAATTTGTTTTTTCAAAACCAATTTTAAATTTTTTTAAAATTAAGGTCTAAATTATAAGGGCCTCTTCAGTTCTGAAGGGCAACATCAACCAACGTTCGCATTCATAATAACATGAAATATATAAAACAGACACAAAGGACCCACAATTTAATCAAACTCTGCCAAATATAGAGTTAAATTGACTGGAATCATCTTTTTGTAATGTTTGGGTTTTTTCAGTGAACCCTTTTTATTTAAACAAAAAAATTGAATGAAATGATACAAATGGGATAATTTGTACTCTAAAAAAAAATTTTTCCCTTTTTGCTCCTTTCCTGAAACCCACTACTTATGCTTTTTTCCCCTTTTTTATCCACTGTTTCGTTTTACTTTAATCAATGCCAATCATTTTTTCCATCCTTTTTCGTTATTATTTCCCTTACTTTCTTGGGCCCCATCTCGATCAAAAACCCTTCAAGTTTGGGCAAAAAGAAATACTGTCGCGTTTTGTCTTTTTCGGCTGTGGGTGCAGAGCCGGGGAGTGTTAAAATCTAAATGAGAATGGAAGTGATACCAGTCAAAATTGCTGTTGTCTTTTATCAATGACGACGCTTTTTTCTTCACGGGGAATCCCCTATTGACTTTTGGGCCCCCGATCCCGAGGACAAAACCTTGTATTGTTGATGACCCATTTTCTAGGGTTTCACAGGCGAAGAAAAACTATAAACACTTTTCCACATTCCAAAATTTGAAAGGGGGTTCAAAAGTGATTTTGTCGAATATCAAAAAAAAAAATTTTTAATCCCTCGGGTGGCTGGAATCAAGATTGAACGAAAAGACGTTTCCCTTTCCCGTAAGTGATGATTTTTACTTGTTGGGAAAAAAATTTGAAACATTTTTTTTTAGTAGTGTTTTTTCTTGCCTATTTACTTGCCGTTTACTTGCCTTTTTGGAAAAAAAATGCCTTTTGCTTAGCTTATTGTAGGGAAATAAAAATTTAGCCTTCGGCTCTAATTATGAGGAATGTTGTCCCCTACCACCGAGTTGGGACAGTGGTTGAAAAATTTTTTCAAATTCTTTCGCTGTTGAGGGTTTTGGCCGATGTTCCCCTGCACTATGAATTGTGATGAAATCAACTCTAACTTTAAATTACTGCTTGGCGCAGATGTCATTATGAGGGTCTTTTCATCTGCACTTGTTCGATGCATTCATTCTTTGTTTTTGAGATAATTGGCAATGACCTAATTGTGTCGTCCTCGGGGGATTGACCCGTTTAAAATTTTTAATGCACAGTGAAAAAAAGATAATAGTACTTTGTATAAATTGGGCAAGAGACACTAAATTCTTTACTCCTGAGATCGGGGGAAGTTAAACGTTCAAATAGGCACTTTAGGCCCTGTGAAAATGTTTTAAAAATTTTTAAATCTTGGATTCTGAAGACTATATAATGAACTTTAAAAATCTACTTAAAAAAAATAAAAATGGGAAATTTTCCAAAAAACTTTTGTCTGTGTACGAAAATACTTTCTCCTGAATCGGGATTTTTTTTTTTTGAACATTGGGGTTTTGCAACAAAGCAACAAGAACTCGGGGGGCTTTTCTATTATATTGCAAAAATTTAAAATTTCCCCCGTCCAAAAAAAGCAGATTTTGTGTCCCCCAACAGAGTGCACGGATGGAATAAAAATATTGAGACGTAGTGAAAGAACGGGAAGAAAATGTTTTTTTGTTTCAAAAATCTTCCAGTCTTTTGAAAACAGATTTTTTAAAACACTTTTCAAAAACCAAGGCCGAAAATGGATCGAAATTAAATTTTGAAAAATCCATGACCAAATTTGATCCGGCTTGCCCACTGACGGCCGTCGGGGAGTTTTGAAAACGACTCACTTTTGGGTATGTGCGTGTGTGTGTGTGTGTGTGTGTGTTTTTTTTTTTTTTTTTATATAAATTAACAGGACTTGATTTTTGGCTAAACGGAAAAAAGGAGATCGTACCTTTGGGGAAAAATTATTAAATTATCCTGTAAATATAATAATTATTTCAATTAAAAAATGGTAATTTGGGATGGGTTCCGGGACCTAAAATTTTATCAAATACTCAAATCAAAACAAAGGAATATTAAATTTTTAAAAAAAAAATACCTTTCTGTACTACCCCACGATCGAAAGTCAAGCGATGGTTCTGTCAGAGCGCCCATTCGAGGGCGAGGGAAGGAACGAGCGATCAATCAACCTACCCCGCTCGGGGGGGCCCATAACCTCATTGCTAAGTGATACTATCTTCCCGGGCCCCAGCTGTGCTGCCGAACCGGGGCCCTTTATTACGTGCTCAGGAAATCTGCAAATCATGTTATGTAGATTTGTTTTTTGCTTCTATATGTTTTTTGGGGGGGCTGAAACGAATCTGAAGTTTTCCCAAAAAATATTTCCTTTTGGGGTGATTTATAAGAAAAAAAATAAAAAAGGAAAAATTCTCTTTTATTTTTTCGTATCTAAACAAAAATATCAGTTTAAAAAATTTTTTTTCAAAATTTTCTGCGGTCTGCTGTTTTCATTTTTTGTGGGTTTTCTTTTCCCGTATGAGGTAATTTTTCAAAAGGATGGAAGCGCGTCTTTTTTGTGTCCAACCGTCCCAAAAAACTCTCCCCCACAATGGGCGCTTCTAGAAATTTGAAGCGGTGGGGCGTACCCGTGGCAGAGGGACCTGGAGAAGGGCCCCCCCATGCGGCGTATAGCTCGGCGCCGGGTCTCCCATCCCGTCGTGAAGGCACCCGCCGCTCCTGAATAAAATATTCCTCACTTAAAAGGGTAATGACCATAACGTTGAAATCGATACTAGGGCTATCAAGAGTCACAATCGTGCTGTTTTCATCGAAAATACCCAAGCTAGTAAAATTTAAAATTTCTTGCATATTTAATCATGAAGTGGATTTATCTATTCTCCCCCAATTTTTTCTTTCAGGGAACGCTGCGATATTATGAAGCCCACGCCCCCGCGGAAAAAAACCTTTGCAAACGAACCTTTTCAGGGAAGATCGCGCGGGGGCGGAAAAAAAGCCAAAAAAAACTACGGGAAAATTTTTTTAAAAATTTTTTAAACTTTCGCTAATTCCGACGCGGCGACTTTCGAAAAATCGCACGCGCGCACGAACCCTCGTTTGGGAATCCGAAACCGCGTGGCGATCCGACGCCCCCTCGCGGGTTAATTGCAAAGGCGCCGTTGGTTGTACTTTTCCACAATGGCCGACACCTCCCAAGTCGCGACTTTGGGGCTAACCTGCTCGCCGGGGAAAGGGCCCAGGGGGGGGGCGGCGGGCCTGGGTTCGAGAGCCGACAAGGTCGACTGCTCGCAGACGCGAGCGCGACCCCGCACCGGCATTCGCCTGGACGTTATTCGACGCCAAAGAGGCGAAAATCGCAGGCGGCCACGTGGTCGCGGGCCGACACCTCGAAAGTTGCGACTTTGGAGCCGCCCTGGACGCCGAGAAAAGGGCCCAAGGGGGGGTGACGGGCCTGGGTTCGACAGTCGGCGAGTCACCCGAGTCACCCGAGTCGCGGTCTGCGGCGTCGGACGCGCCTCGCGAGGCGTTCCGCGGTATTTTCTCGTTTCGCTGAAAAGTTTCCGTCGCGTCCGAAAGCGCGCGAAGCGCGAAAACGGGTTTTCGCCCTGGCGCCGAACGGGCGCGCGGAAAATCCGGCGTCAACACCGCGCGGTAGAGCTCGCCGAGACGAAGAGAAAGCTCAGGGACCCCGAGTCGCTAGAGGCGCCCGTTTCCGAGATATCGGGGAGAAAACGTCGCGAAACGCGGCGGGGACCGCGAAACGGGTGTTAGGCAACCCGCGCCGAGTTTCGTGATCTAAGAACGCGGATAACTCGGGAAGTAAAAATCGCATCGGACGCGGCTTGCGGCGCCGGACGCGTCTCCGCGAGGGCCGTCCGCGGTATTTTCTCGTTTCGCTGAAAAATTTCCGTCGCGTGCGAAAAAGCGGAAAGCGCGTAAAAACCGGGTTTTCCCGCCTGGCGCCCGAACGCGCGCGGAAAAATCCGGCGTCAACACCGTGCGGTAGAGTTCGCCGAGACGAAGAGAAAAGCTCATGGACCCCGAGTCGCTACAGGCGCCCGTTTCCGAGTTATCGGAGAGGAAACGTCGCGGAACGCGGCGGGGACCGCGAATCGGGGAGTTAGGCAACCCGCGCCGAGTTTCGTGATCTAAGAACGCGGATAACTCGGGAAGTAAAAATCGCATCGGGACGCGGCTTGCGGCGTCGGACGCGTCTCGGCGAGGGCCGTCCGCGGTATTTTTGCCGCTCCGCTGAAAAAATTCGGTCGCGTCCGAAAGCGCGGAAAGCGCGAAAACGGGTTTTCCCCGCCCGGCGCGCGAACGCGCGCGCGGAAAAATCCGGCGTGAACACCACGCGGTAGAGCTCGCCGAGACAAAGAGAAAAGCTCATGGGCCTCGAACCGCTGGAGCGCCGTTTCGAGCTATCGGAGAGAAACGTCGCGAAACGCGGCGGGGACCGCGAAAACGGTGTTAGGCAACCCGCGCCGAGTTTCGTGATCTAAGAACGCGGATAACTCGGGAAGTAAAAATCGCATCGGGACGCGGCTTGCGGCGCCGGACGCGTCTCCGCGAGGGCCGTCCGCGGTATTTTTCTCGTTTCGCTGAAAAATTTCCGTCGCGTGCGAAAAAGCGGGAAAGCGCGAAAAACGGGGTTTTCCCCGCCTGGCGCGCGAACGCGCGCGCGGAAAAATCCGCGTCAACACCACGCGGTAGAGCTCGCCGAGACAGAGAAAAGCTAACGGGCCTCAGACCGCCGGAGCGCCGTTTCCGAGATATCGGCGACGAAAAGGCGCGATTCGCGGCGGGGACCGCGTCAATGGGCCGCTTAGGCAACCCTCGCCCAGTTACGTGATGTAAGAACGCGAATAGCTCGGGAAGGAAACGTCGCAGCGAAACGCGGCCGGCGGCGTCGGACTCGCCGCGTCGTCGCGCGTCCGACGCCGCGCGCGCGGAAACCGCCCGCCGCGAAAACGAAAAAGTCGGCGACGCGGGTCGAACCCCGGACCCCGAGAACCCCGCGCTACCCGGCGATCGATAGAACGCCTCCGTTCCTACCGAAAGGTCTCCGGCGCCGCGCCGCTCCGACGCTCCGTTTCGGCGCTACGAATTTTGCAAGATTAATTGTTTATAAGCCGTTTTCTCCGCCGCCGGGGCGTAGAGCACCGGACCGCCGCCGCCCGACGGAAACGTCGCTCCGCGACGAAAAGGTCATGCGGGTCGACGACGTCCGACGCTTCGTTTCGGCGCTAGCGAATTTGTTTATTCCATTGTTTATAAGCGAATAACTCGGCCGCGGGCAGATATCGACGCGCGCCGACGCCGTCGCGAGCAGGGCGCTCGCGGACGACCGAAACAGGAAAAAAACCGGGCCCTCGACCGGCATTTTTTATAAACAATTAGCCGTATCTCGAGAACCGAGAGAGATAGCGCCGAACGGACTCCACCGCTTTTCCTCTCCTCCGAGGTGCTTTCGGACGCGACCATAAAAATATAAACAATTTAGCAACAATTTAGCAACAATTTCGCAAAGGGCTAAATCGGGTCGCGGACCTCGAAAAACCGTTTCCCGAAAAGTCCGAAAGCGTAGTCCGTGTTCGAGCAATTTGTTTAAACAATCGATAAACAACGCCTCGGGTGACCGCCCGGGAACCCGGGGTGGCGTTGGCAGTGTTCTTCTTCTTTTCCTCAAGGGGCCCCTCGCGGGGCTCCTTTTTTTATCAGTCGATTTCGACGTTCTCGCAGAGGGGCCCGCGGGCTGCCTCCTTTTTGCTCAGTCGATTTCGCCGCTTTCCGGCCAGAGGCGTCGCCCAGTGGGCCTTTTATACTACTCGCTTTCGAGACCTCGGACCCGCCGCCCCCTGGGCCTTTCCCGGCGTCCGTTAGAAGCGCGTCGGCCCACGTCGTCGATATTTTTGCCGCTTTGCGGCTAATAACTTCCAGACGAATACCGATGTGGGATCGGTTCTCGTCTGCGAAAGTCGACCTCGCCGGCCTTTCGAACCCAGGCCCGCCGCCCCCTTGGCCCTTTCCCCGGCGTGCAGGTTGCTCCAAATCGCCCTTGGGAGGTGTCGGCCCCGACCGGTGCCGACTTGTGATTTTGCCGCATGGGAGTCTAATAACTTCCAGGCGAATGTCTCGGAGGTCGCCTCGTTTGCAACAGTCCGCTCGCCGGCCTTCGAACCCAGGCCCGCCCCCTTGGACCCTTTCCCGGCGTTGAGGTTGCCCCAAATGGCTGCTTGGAGGTGTCGGCCCGGACCACGTGGCCGACGTTGTGATTTTAGCCCCTTTCGGCGTCTAATAACTTCCAGGCGAATGTCGATACGGGGCCGTCTGCCGTTTGCAAACAGTCCGGCCCTCGGCCTTCGAACCCAGGCCCGCCGCCCCCCCTTGGACCCTTTCCTCGGCGTTCAGGTCGGCCCCAAGGTCGTAACTTTCGAGGTGTCGGCCCACGACCACGTGGCCGACTCTGTGATTTTGGCCTCTTTGGCGTCTAATAACTTCCAGGCGAATGTCGGTGCGGGGCCGTCTTCTCCTTTGCGAACAGACAAAACTCATCCTTTCCCCTTACTTGTATGTATTTTCACAGCAGCAGCAGCCGCCACTTAGGAAGTCGCCTGCCAGTGCTCAGGTATAATTTAATGCATCTGTAGAATGTGAATAATAGTGCTAATAGCCAGATATTACGCCTCATGCGTATAGTGCAGCAGGAAAGCTGGAGTTATAAACATCAGTGAGCTTTTGGAAGTGTGAATATTACGTAGGTTAGGGCAATCGTGGCAGGCGAGAAAGCTAGGTTGTAAGTGCAGGTTACTCATTGTGATGGTTTACAGAATTGGTATCGGATCTTTGAAACGAAATGTAAAGAAAACGAATGATTCGCACTCGTAATATGCCGACTGATATAGCAGAGCCGCCGCCGAATCGCCTGCCAGTGCTCGAGAAGTGATGTGTTCTAGTACCCATTTGCCACGTCTTTGAGGTGAATATGAAGTGATAATTGCCAGATATTACGCCTCATGCGTATAGTGCAGCAGGAAAGCTAGGTTATGAAAATCAGTCAGCTTTCTTAAGAATTAGAATATTAAGTAGGTTAGGGCATTCGTATTGGCGGTGAGAAAGCTAGGTTATGAAGTGCAGGTTCCTCATGTGATGGTTTTCAGAATTGGTAATCCTTGAAACGAAATGTAAGAAAACGAATGATTCGTACTCGTAATATTCCGACTGATAGCAGAGTAGAAAAGCAGTATTTTGTCACGCGATTCGGACCGAAGCTGTAGAGCCGCTGACGTTTGAGTACAATTGTTACGTGTACATCCTCACGCTGCGAGCAGAAGAAATGTTTCGGTGTCTTTCACGAAACGGGAAAAGGGGCATTCTTCTTCATCATCATCGGCTCTCGCTTTTTTTTTTTATTTTTTTAAGTCCGTCCCGCCGCGTTCGAAAAATATCGGACCTCGCAGAAAGCCATTGGACCAAACCGACACCGTACAACCCTAAACAGCAACGCGTTTCTTCACGACCGCTCTCCGCCTCCTACGCGGCGGATTTATCGAAACTCGGATTTACGTTTCATTTCCTCCGAAAATCGTACTCTCGCTTTCGCTGCTCTACCGCACAAACATCTCTTCTTTGGCCGACGTAGTTTGTTCCTTTGCTCTTGGCACTGGTGCCAACACGATGTCAGTAATAATCACCTTTGCCTCGTTAATAATGTCCTTCGCCAATGAATCAAAGAGCCTAGGTGGAGAGCTTCGGAAAAGATTTCGAAAGAAGCACTTTGCATACGTTTGTTGTTTATTTCATTATTTGCCGTCACGAAGGACAAAGGGTTTTACACCAACATTGGCGCGTGAATGACGACGCGTGCCCGAGTGGAGGAGATGGGCGTGGGATGTAAGGCGCGGAGAAAGAAACAATTGAAGGTAGATATCAGAATGTGCAACCTACACGCAAAAAGTCGCCCCGTATACGGTTCTAATCCAAGGACGAGCGGAATACTGGTCGTTTTGCCACAAGGAGAGTGAATTGCTTTAAAGGCCGAAGAGCGCAGTGGCAATGTAAATACTCGTTTCTGTTCGTCTCGCAAAATCATAGCAATGTATCGCTCGTCATGTTTGCACCACCTGCGGCCGACATGTGTTCGTTTCGTGTGTGGACATGCGTGTGATGGCATTCGTCGTCTTGTGAGTGAGTTTATAGTGAGAATAGTTATGACTGCCAAGATGTCTGAGATAGAAGATGATATCGTCAGAAAGAAACTCTTACCGAAGAACCGAAAAGATTGTCTTCTTCTGGATGGTGAAGGTATGCGATTGCTTCATATAATAATTTTACAGTTGGTGATGCACACAAGAACTTTATCTTAATGTTGTCGCTTTTATTTCAGGTTCTTCTTCTAAGTATGTTTGAAAGCGGTAAGAGAAATAATATTAATGATAAATGATCGAAGTTAACGGAAGGAGAGAAAGAATGTTTAGAAGATATCAATAAACATCTTGCAACACCAATGTATGTACACATATTTTAACTTTTTGGAAGCCTTGTGTAAACTGCCGCAACCATCTGTGTAAAAAGTCTCGTTCACGAATTATGTATTTTATAAGCATGTTTTGTCTTGGTACATTTACATTAATACGTTAATACATTTTTTAAATTTCAGATAAACTGATTGAAGATTGATATGGTCTGGTTGAAGATGGATTTTTAAATTTTTGTATTCTTGTTTTAAACTTTTTGTGAAATAAAGTGAAAATGTACAGAAAGAAGTAGCATTTAGTCGCTGAAAGTATGAAATATTTTAACCCTAATACAAATCTAATTGTGCTTAATGTGTAATTCCTATCAGATGAGCTGCTGGAGAGAGGTATAGGAGTAAAATGTCAAGTCAAAGTATTATTTAATATTCCTTATAGTGTGTTTCCATAAAAATCTTTAATTTCTTACTGTCTATGGCAGCACAAAAAGTTCATTTTAAGAAACCCTAAAAACGCATCACCATGTATGTATGTTCATAGCAGCAGCCATACCACTTGAGTCATACCAAGGCTCAGGTATAATTAATGCAACTGTAAGAAAGTGAATAATAGTGCTAATTGCCAGATATTACGCCTCATGCGTATGGTATGAGAAAATGATTATGAACATCAGGAGCTTTGATGTGAATATTACATAGAGTTAGGGCAATCGAGGCGAGTGAGAAGCTAGGTTATGATGCAGGAGTTACTCATGCCGATGGTTACAAAATTGGTAATCGCCAGAGCGAAATGTAAAGAAGAACGAATGATTCGCACTCGTAATATTCCGACTGATAGCAGAGCCGCCGCCGAGTCGCCGTATGTTTGACTGCATCTGTAAGAATGAGAATAATAGTGCTAATTGCCAGATATTACGCCTCATGCGTATAGAGCAGCAGGAAAGCTAGGTTATGAACATCAGTGAGCTGTTTTATTACGTAGGTTAGGGCAATCGAAGCGAGGTGAGAAAGCTAGGTTATGAAAGTGCAGGTTACTCATGTGATCGTTACAAGAATCAGTAATCCTTGAGCGAAAAATAAAGAAAGCGAATGATTGTTATATTAATATAATAGCAGAGTAGAGTATTTTTGTCACGCGAATCCGGACCGAAGCTGTGAAACGGCTGGCGTTTGAGTACGAATTGTTACGTGTACATCTCACCTCGCTGTGAGCAGAAGGGGAATGTTTCGTCTTCTTTTCAAAACGGGGACAGAGGGCATTCTTCTTCTTCATCGTCGGCTCTCCTTTTTTTTTTTTTTTTTAAGTCCGTCCCGCCGCGTTCGAAAAATATCGAACTCATAAAAGCGTGGACAAACCGACACCGTACAACCCAAAACAACGCGGTTCTAAACGCTCTCGCTGCTACGCGGCGGATATATCGAAAACTCAGTTTTGGTTGTATTCCTCCGAAAACCGTGCTCTCGCTTTCGCTGCTCAACCGCACAAACATCTCTTCTTTGGCCGACGCAGTATGTTCCTTTCTCTGCTCTTGGCACTGGTGCCAACACGAGATTCAGTAATAATCACCTTCACCTCGTAATAATCTCGCTAACCAACTTGAATCAAAGACCTGAAATTGAAACCGGAAAAGATTTCGAAAAGAAGCACTTTACTGTATACGTTTATTGTTCTTTTCATTATTTGCCGTCGCGAAGGACAAGGGTTTTACACCAACATTGGCAGCGTGAATAACGACGCGTGACCGTGTGGTGGGGGATGGGCGTGGAATGCGTTGGTGCCGAGAAAGAAACATATGAATGTCGATCACAGAATGTGCAACCTACACGCAAAAAAGTCGCCCCGTATACCAAGTTTCTAATCCGAGGACGAGCGGAATGTAGTCTTTTACTTACAAAAGTAGAAGTGAATTGCTTTACGAAAATGAAGGAAGCGCAGTGGCAGTGTAAATACCATTCTGTTCGTCTCGCAAAATCATAGCAATGTATCGCTCGTCATGTTTTCACCTGCGGCCGACATGTGCGTTTCGTGTGTGGACATGCGTGTGATGGCATTCGTCTTCTTGTTACGTGAAATCTAGTATTCGTGTGTTGTTTTAAAAGTGAGTTTCGGGGTAGAAATGTACAGTGAAGGTGTTTTCGTGATATAGCAAAGTTACGTCTTCATACGTGTTCCGGAGAATTGCTTCGTCTGCGTACCGTGAACGGCTGATCGTCGTGTGTCGTTTGTCTCGAGTGTAAGGCTTTCAATGTTTTGATCAGACTCTCGTGCTATCACTGGCATTGTCGCTTCGTGATTGGTACGCGAACGTTTCCGTAGTTTCCAGAAGGGGCATTATTTATTATTAATGCGAAGGCAAAGGTGGAAACACACTGACACGCAGGCAGGGAAGTGTAATTGCTTTAGAGAATAATTGTTCTTTTCTGTTGTGATAGGAAACGTATGTTTCCGTGTGCTGTGAGAATTCTGGTATTTGGTGTTTGTGTTGGTTCATTCCTAAAAAATAGTCGTGTGCTGTGTGTTGTGGTGGCTTGATAGATAAGCAATGTGAATTCTGTGTTTGAATACAACAGTGTAAAACAGTGGTGAAGAGCTCTAAAAGTGAGTTCTAGTGCTTCTTGTGTTTCGGTTTATATACTGAAGGCATTTCATCTTATGTTTCAGGGTGTTGCGATCTGGTGAGAGGAGAGAATAACAGTGTTTTTTATCTTTCATTGTTTTAATCTCCAAGGTTTCGTGTACGGTGTAGTGTGAAGCCCTCGAAATTATATATATTTCAAGAATTTCTTAAGTTTCTGCGAAGGAAAAAGAAGTAATGCAGACGGGAAAATGTTCTGTGATGTAGGTTTTTTTTTGAAGTGAAATTCAGTTAGGAAGTGCAGTGAAAGTGCTTTAGTGAAAACGTGTGTAATCCGTGATCTAGTAAGGCTCGTAAAGGGATGTATTGTTGTGCGATGTATTTGTTAACTTGAGCAAATTCATCTTAGGTTTCTCATAATTTTCTAATTTATGTTTCCCAAACAAGTGTGCGTGAGTGGTGTTGGGTTTGTGAGCAGTATATTCGTGTGATAGGAAATGCCGTTTCTTTCGTGTTCTGATGATTCTGGTTACTTTGTAGTGCAGGTTAGGTTAGCTGTGCTTAGGTTAAGTTAGGTTAGGTTGAGTGGGCTGGGATTGGGAATTCTTTCCCACTAGTTATACCGAAAGTTCGTATTTGCAAAATTGGTGAGAATGTTTTTTGTATCACATGTGCTTTGCAGCTCATCTGTAGGCGCGCTGCCGACTAAGCAAGCAGTGAGGAGTCGGTGTCATCAAGCAAAGCACTTCCAGTCGCAGCCGAAAAAAGGTAATAAAAGATTAAAAGAAACCTAAAAACTCATCCTTTTCCCTTACTTGTATGTATTTTCACAGCAGCAGCAGCCATACGCCGAGTCGCCTGCCAGTGCTCAGGTATAATTTAATGCATCTGTAAGAATGTGAATAATAGTGCTAGCCAGATATTACGCCTCATGCGTATGATGCAGCAAGGAAAGCTAGGTTATAAACATCAGTGACTTTTGGAAGTGTGAATATTACGTGAGTTAGAATTAGTATTGGCGAGGCAGAAAGCTGGAGTTATGAAAGTGCGGTTTACTCATGTGATAGTTTACAGAATTGGTATCGGATCTTTGAAGCGAATGTAAAAAACGAATGATTCGCACTCGTAATATGCCGACTGATAGGGAGGCCGCCGCCGAGTCGCCTGCCAGTGCTCGAGTATAATTTTCATGCATCTGTAGATGTGAATAGTGATAATTGCCAGATATTACGCCTCATGCGTATAGTGCAGCAGGAAAGCTAGGTTATGAAAATCAGTCAGCTTTCTTAAGAGTGAATATTACGTAGGTTAGGGCATTCGTGGCGAGGTGAGAAAGCTAGGTTATGAAAGTGCAGGTTCCTCATGTGATGGTTTTCAAGAATTGGTAATCCTTGAAACGAAATGTAAAGAAAACGAATGATTCGTACTCGTAATATTCCGACTGATAGCAGAGTAGAAAAGCAGTATTTTGTCACGCGATTCCGAGACCAGAGAGCTGTAGAGCAGCTGACGTTTGAGTACGAATTATTCCGTGTACATCTCACTCACGCTGCACGAGCAGAGAGATGTTTCAGTGTGCTTTTCACGGGAAGCAGGAAAAGGGGGCATTTCTTCTTCATCATCATCGACTCGCTTTTTTTTTATTTTTTTTTAAGTCCGTCCCGCCGCGTTCGAAAAATATCGAACTCGCAGAAAGCCATTGGACCAAACCGACACCGTACAACCCTAAACAGCAACGCGTTTCTTCACGACCGCTCTCCGCCTGCAGCGGTTATCGAAGCTCAGTTTACGTTTCATTTCCTCCGAAATCGTACTCTCGCTTTCGCTGCTCTACCGCTGAAAACATCTCTTCTTTGGCCGAGGCGTAGTTTGTTCCTTTGCTCTTGGCACTGAACGCCAACACGAATTCAGTAATAATCACCTTCACGTAATAATCTCCTTCTTAACGAATCAAAGACCTAGGTGAAACGGAAAAGATTTCGAAAGAAGCACTTTGTATACGTTTATTGTTCTTTTCATTATTTGCCGTCGCAGAAGATGCGAGGGTTTTACACCAACATTGGCAGCGTGAATAACGACGCGTGACCGTGTGGTGGGGATGGGCGATGGAATGCGTTAGCGCCGAGAAAGAAACATGAATGTCGATCACAGATCATACCCAGCCTACACGCAAAGTCGCCCCGTATACAAGTTTCTAATCCGAGGACGAGCGGAATGTGATCTTTTTACTTACAAAGTAAGTGAATTGCTTTGAAGGCAGAAAGAGCGCAGTGGCAGTGTAAATACCCGTTTCTGTTCGTCTCGCAAAATCATAGCAATGTATCGCTCGTCGTGTTTGCACCACCTGCGGCCGACATGTGTGCGTTTCGTGTGTGGACATGCGTGTGATGGCATTCGTCTTCTTGTTACGTGAAATCTAGTATTCGTGGTTTGTTTTAAAGTGAGTTTTTCGGGCGCGTAGAAAGTGTGCAGTGAATGTGTTTGTGATATAGCAATGTTACGTCTTCCTGTGTGGTCCGGTGAATTACGCTGATGCTTTGTACCTCGTGAACAGCTGATCGTCGTGTGTCGTTTTATCTTGAGTGTAACACTTTCAATGTTTTGATCAGACTCGTGCTATCACTAGTGTCGCTTCGTGATTGTTACGCGAACGTTTTCCATGGTTTCAAGAAGGGGGCTTTATTTATTATTAATGCGAAACCAAGATTCGGAAACCTGATGAAACGCAGGCAGGGAGGAAGATGTAATTGCTAGAGAATAATTGTTCTTTATTTGTGATGGGAAATGTATGTTTCCATTATTGCTTATGAGAATTCTGGAGTTGGTGTTGTCATTGGTTCATTCTAAAAATAGTCGTGTGCTGTGTTGGTGAAGCGATAGATAAGCAATGTAGATTTCTGTTTTGATTTTTAACAGTGTAAAACAGTGGTGAAGAGCTCTAAAGTGTGAGTTCTAGTGCTTCTTGTGTTTTCGGTTTATATACTGAAGGCATTTCATCTTATGTTTCAGGGTGTTTGCGATCTGGAGAGAGGAGAATAATAACAGTGTGTTTTTTTATCTTTCATTGTTTTATTTATTCTCAAACGTTTCGTGTGTGCAGTGTAGTGTGAAGCCTCAGAATTATATATATTTAAATTTCTGAAATTTGTGCGAAGGAAAAAGTGTAATGCAGACAGAAAATGTTTCTGTATGATGTAGGTGGGTTTTTTGAAGTGAAATTCAGTTAGGAAGTGCAGTGAAGTGCTTTGAGTGAAAACGTGTAATCCGTGATCTAGTAAGGCTCGTAAAGGGATGTATTGTTGTGTGATGTGTTGTTAGCAGGCAAATTCATCTTAGGTTTTCTGATAATTTTCTAATTTATGTTTCCCAAACAAAAAGTCGTGAGTGGTGTTGGGTTTGTAGGCAGTGTATTCGTGTGATAGGAAATGCCGTTTCTTTCGTGTTCTGATGATTCTGATTTACTTTGTAGTGCAGGTTAGGTTAGCTGTGCTGAGGTTAGGTTACGTGAGCTGGGGTTGGGTGATTCTTTCCCACTAGTTATACCGAAAGGGGTTCGTATTTGCAAAATTGGTGAGAATGTTCTTTTGTGTATCACATATGCATTTGCAGCTCATCTGTAGCCGCTGCCGAGTAAACAACAGTGACGAGACGGTGTCATCAAGCAATTGCACTTCAGTCACCAGCCGAAAAAAAAGGAAATAAAGATTAAAGAAACCTAAGAAACTCATCCTTGTCCTTAAAAGTATGTATTTTTCGCAGCAGCAGAGCAGCCGCCGCCGCCGCGATGCTGCCATTGCTCAGGTATTATTTAATGCATCTGTAAGAAAGTGAATAATAGTGCTAATTGCCAGATATTACGCCTCATGCGTATAGTGCAGCAGGAAGCTGAGTTATGAACATCAAGGGCTTTTTGAAGTGTGCAGATATTACGTAGGTTAAGGGCAGTCGAGGCGAGGTGAGGAAGCTAGGTTATGAAGTGGAGTTACTCATGTGATAGTTTACAAGGGTGGTAATCCGTGAAACGAAATGTAAAAGAAAACGAATGATTCGCACTCGTAATAAGCCGCCGCCGAGTCGCCTGCCAGTGCTCGAGTATAATTTAATGCATCTGTAAATGCGAATAATAGTGCTAATTGCCAGATGTACGCCTCATGCGTATGAGCAGCAGGATAGCTAGGTTATGAACATCAGTGAGCTGTTTTATTACGTAGGTTAGGGCAATCGAGGCGAGGTAGAAAGCTAGGTTATGAAAGTGCAGGTTCCTCATGTGATGGTTGAGAATCGGTAATCAGCAGAGCAGAGTAAAGAAAGCGAATGATTCGTACTCGTAATATAATAGCAGAGTGATGTTTTGTCACGCGAATCCGAGACCGAAGCTGTGAAACAGCTGGCGTTTAGTACAGATTATTTACGTGTACATCTCACTCACGCTGTGAGCAGAAAGGGAATGTTTCGTGCTTCTTTTCACGAAACGGGGACAGGGGCATTCTTCGCTTCTTCATCGTCGGCTCTCGCTTTTTTTTTTTTTTTTTTTTTTTAAGTCCGTCCGCCGCGTTCGAAAAATATCGAACTCGCAAAAGCCATTGGACCAAACCGACACCCGTACAACCCAAAACAGCAACGCGGTTCTTCACGACCGCTCTCCGCCTGCTACGCGGCGGATATATCGAAACTCGGATTTTGGTTGTATTTCCTCGAAAACCATGCTCTCCGCTTTCGCTGCTCAACCACTGAAACATCTCTTCTTTGGCCGACGCAGTATGTTTCCTTTCTCTGCTCGTGGCACTGGGTACCAACTTACGAGATTCAGTAATAATCACACCTTCACCTCGTTAATAAATCTCCTTCTTAAGGAATCAAAGACCTAAATTGAAACGGAAAAATTTCGAAAAGAAGCACTTTACATATACGTTTATTGTTCTTTTCATTATTTGCCGTCGCGAAGGACAAAGGGTTTACACCAACATTGGCAGCGTGAATAACGACGCGTGACCGTGTGGTGGGGGGATGGGCGTGGAATGCGCGTTGGCGCCGAGAAAGAAACATATAGAAAGTCGATCACAGAATGTACCTACACATAAAAAAGTCGCCCCGTATACCAAGTTTCTAATCCGAGGACAGGCGGAATGTGATCTTTTACTTACAAAAAGTAGAGTGAATGCTTCGAAAGGCAGAAAGAGCGCAGTGGCAATTATAAATACCCGTTTCTGTTCGTCTCGCAAAATCCTTGGCAAATGTATCGCTCGTCATGTTTGCACCACCTGCGGCCCGACATGTGTTCGTTTCGTCGTGCTGGACATGCGTGTGATGGCATTCGTCTTCTTGTTACGTGAAATCTGAAGTATTCGTGTGTTGTTTCCAAGTGAGTTTCCGGGGGTGAAAATGTACAGTGAAGGTGTTTTCGTGATATAGCAAAGTTACGTCTTCATACGTGTTCGGAGAATTACTTCGTCTGCGTACCACGTGAACAGCTGATCGTCGTGTGTCGTTTTATCTTGGTGCCGCTTTCAATGTTTTGATCCGGGCTCTCGTGCTATCACTAGCATTGTCGCTTCGTGATTATTACCGCAGGCGTTCCGTAGTTTCCAAGAAGGCGGCATTATTATTGGCTCAATGCGAAGGCAAAGATTCGGAAACACACTGACACGCAGGCGGGGAGTGTAATTGCTTTTAGAGAATAATTGATCTCTTTTCTGTTGTGATGGGAAATGTATGTTTCCGTGTGCTTGTGAAATTCTGGGTTAATTGTTTGTCGTGGTTCATTCTAAAAAATAGTCGTGTGCTGTGTGGTGGCTTGATAGATAAGCAATGTGAATTCTGTTTTGATTTAACAGTGTAAAACAGTGGCGAAGAGCTCTAAAAGTGTGAGTTCTAGTGCTTCTTGTGTTGATTTTATATACTGAAGGCATTTCATCTTATGTTTCAGGGTGTTTGCAGTCTGGAGAGAGGAGAGAATAATAACAGTGTGTTTTTATCTCATTGTTTTATTTGTTCTCAAACGTTTCATTAATTGCAGTGTAGTGTGAAGCCCTCGAAATTATATATATTTTAAAATTTTAAGGATTTGTGCGAGAAGAGGAAAAAGTGTAATGCAGACAGGAAAATGTTTCTGTGATGTAGGGGTTTTTTTTTGAAGTGAAATTCAGTTAGGAAGTGCAGTAAGAAAGTGCTTTGGTGAAAACGTGTGTAATCCGTGATCGTGGGCTCGTAAAGGGATGTATTGTTGTGTGATGTGTTGTTAGCAGGCAAATTCATCTTAGGTTTTCTCATAATTTTCCTAATTTATGTTTCCCAAACAAGTGTCGTGAGTGAATTATTATTGGTTGTGAGCAGTGTATTCGTGTGATAGGAAATACCGTTTCTTCCGTGTTCTGATGATTCTGATTTACTTTGTAGTGCAGGTTGGAGGTTAGCTGTGTGAGGTTAGGTTAGGTTAGGTTACGTGAGCTGGGAGGTTGGGTGATTCTTTCCCACTAGTTATACCGAAAGGGGTTCGTATTTGCAAAATTGGTGAAATGTTCTTTTATGTATCATGTGCATTTGCAGCTCATCTGTAGCCGCTGCCGAGTAAACAAGCAGTGACGAGACCCAGTGTCATCAAGCAATTGCACTTCAGTCGCAGCCGAAAAAGGAAATAAGATTAAAAGAAACCTAAAAACTCATCTTGTCCTTAAAGTATGTATTTTCGCAGCAGCAGGAAGCAGCCGCCGCCGCCGCGTCGCCTGCCAGTGCTCCAGGTATAATTTAATGCATCTGTAAGAAAGTGAATAATAGTGCTAATTGCCAGATAGTACGCCTCATGCGTATAGTGCAGCAGGAAAGCTAGGTTATGAACATCAGGGCTTTTGAAGTGTGAGATATTACGTAGGTTAGGGCAATCGGGCGAGGTGAGAGCTGGGATTGTAAGTGCAGGTTACTCATGTGATGGTTACAGGGTGGTAATCCTTGAAACGAAATGTAAAGAGAACGAATGATTCGCACTCGTAATATTCCGACTGATAGCAGAGCCGCCGCCGAGGTCGCCGTATAATTTCAGCCATCTGTAAGAATGTGAATAATAGTGCTAATTGCCAGATATTACGCCTCATGCGTATAGTGCAGCAGGAAAGCTAGGTTATGAACATCGGGAGCTGTTTTATTACCTGCGTAGAGTTAGGGCAATCGAAGCGAGGTGAAAGCTAGGTTATGAAAGTGCGGTTCCTCATGATAGTTTACAGAATCGGTAATCCTTGAAACAGAAATGTAAAGAAAGCGAATGATTCATTACTCGTAATATAATAGCAGAGTAAAGTATTTTGTCACGCGAATCCGAGACCGAAGCTGTGAAACGGCTGTGGCGTTTGAGTACGTTATTTGCGTGGCCACATATCACACTCACGCTGCTTGAGCAAGAAAGAGGAATGTTCGTCTTCTTTTCACGAAACGGGGACAGAGGGCATTCTTCTTCTTCATCGTCGGCTCTCGCTTTTTTGGCAAGTTGACGTCGGTCCTGGACGCAGCGTTCTGCCGGAGCACTCGGCGGAGAACATCGCGGCCCACCTCAAAGGGAGTGATGGATGCATGGCAGATTGTGGGAAAGGTATGTACATTCGTAAAAGCAGGATGGCCAGCGAACCTAGAAACTTGAAAATGAGCGGAATTTCAATAGGGAGAGAGTTCAGGTTGATAACCGGTATTCTTCAATGATTTGTATTTTGCCACACTTTTGAAGCAGATTCAGACACTCCCTTTCATTTAGCATTCCAGTGTGTGAACATGCCGACTTTTCAAAACGAAAAGTTTCATGAACAATAAATTGCCACGTCGAATCATTGATTTTAGAGCCGGGTCCCATCGCGGTGACTCGGATTCCGACGGGATGAAAGTGTTTGCCACGCGCGCGTAGCAGGCAGCGTGTCCGCCCGCTCGTCGCTGACAGGTCTCGTCGCCAGAACCTTTGCCCCTTTAAACGATCAGCTGGGTCCGGTCTGCTCTGGACACGAGACGCGGGACGTCACTCCCGTAATAAGGGACCTACGATGAGATAACTTCACTTACTTTTACTTTCTCGTCAACATTCTTACGTAAAGAATAGAAAGGTGTTGTAATGCTTTCGCAGCAGCGAAAAGTGACGATATTTTGACAACTCGTAGTGTGGGCCCGTGAATCCAAAAAAGTGTATAATCTCTATGTAGGATCTACTTCCTGTAATACATAGTGAGGTCAGAATCCGAATTTTGTGAGTTCGATTTTGAGGAAAAACTGGTTCATGTGGAAACGTCCGTCCGTTCATGGACAACATAACATTCAGATGCTTTTCTCTAAAACTGATATTCTGAATAGATGTGACCAAACCCGACGCCCTAAGAATTTTGAAACCTTTGATTATGGGGATAGTTTACATTAAGCCTCATTAAAAAAAACGTTAATTTGAAAAGGCTATTTCAAAGGCAAATCCGTTAAATAATGTGGTGATACTTTTGTTTTACAAAAGCTCCAAGAGGTGGATAAACAGTATTACTTCTTTTAATGGTATTTTAGGTGGTAGCCATAGTAACGGACAATGCGTCGAATATGAAGGCTGCCATCAGGTCGTTGGGAATCCCCCATATGCCGTGGACAACATGGATATGAGCCCATTTATTGCTTATTTATCCTTGAAAATACATTTTATTACATGGGAGTTATTTTTTTTATTCAAAATTCAAGTAGTATATGATTTAGTGTAGGGGTCACAGAATTTTGAAAATGTGCACACAATTCACTTCTCCCCTTAGTACATCATAAGCATTTTTAACTGTTTTTTGACTTAAAATAAAGAAATAAAAAAAATAGCAACAAATAATTTTGAATGAAAAGACAACCATTAGGTACCATTTCTTAATTTGAAACCAGAATATTTTATGATTTATTAATTGAAACTGACACACTGGTTAATATCATTACTGAGGCCAATGTTACCTTGGAAGAGTGCATATTACAGTGGGGGTACAACACACCCAACGGTTACTTTTGTGTAATTCATTGACAAAGTTGGCAAACAAGGGTGACCATGCAAGATTAATATAGATTAGTTGTGTAATTCTTCAAATTGTTACGTTCCTTATATTAATTTCTACAATCCTTAGGTGACGGCTTTGCTACGCAAGGAAAGCCAAAACCAAGCCTCTTCATCAGCAGGGGAGGGGAGTCACAACTTGCACTGGCCAGGGCCTGAATTGCATAGATTTATGATTGAAGAAGAAGAGCATTCAACAGCCATGGCCAGTGCAATACTGCAGCTGAAATATTATGTGACACTTCCCCCAGTAAACATCACCATGGATCCCATTGAATTCTGGGAGGGAGAAAGGCCTGAAGGACATGGCACAGAGGTACTTATGTGTACCAGCTACATCTGTGCCATGTGAAAGGAGTTTCTCCAGTGCAGGCTCGATAATTACTGACAGGAGAAGTAACTTGTCACCGAGCAAAGCTTCTGCTCTCATAAAAGGCAATGAGCGGTTTTTGGATTAATTTTTGAAACCTCTCATTGCCTTTTACTGACAGAAGAGTTTTGAAATTTGTTGGGAGTATGAACTTTTAAAAACTAAATCCATTATGTTGCCCTTTTTCTTTGACAACTATTAAGAGTTTTGAAATTTGTTGGGTGTATGAACTAGTATTGTTATTGCACTGGTTTCTTTCACAGAAAATCACTTGTCTTATGAGTGACATGAACAGAGCACTTTCCTGCATGTCAGCTGACAAAATTATTTTCATGTGGGGCATGTTAGGAATTCCCACAATGGTATAACTGCACACTATTACTTTTTTACTGCTTTCATTGTTATTAAATTTAAACATAATGTTAATTCTTTCTCTTAATATAATACCCATGAACTGGAGTCTAAATTTTTATAATAACTTTGTGACTTGCATCACAGGAAGAATTTGGAGGTAGAAGAAGAGCACTTAGTGTATGAAGACGAATGGGTGAGGTGTCCAACTCTTACGCATCGCTGAGAACGCACAATTTTCATAATGCAAGTTAGTTTTTTAAATTTATTGTCTTTTGCAATTTTAGTATTCTTTATTTTCTGAATTTACTTTGATGAAATAATGTAATCTCTATTTTTCTATTATTAGGTCCTCATTATTCTGAAGGGATGTTAAACTTGAACAATCTTCAGTGCTTTGAAATAAAACTTATACACATCATAATAAATATTATAATAAAGTATTACTTTTGCAATGTAAAAAGATAAATATTAAAACTTACACTAATACTCACACCTAATGTTTACTTTATGGTGCGCACATTAACATAAGAAGAAGATACTAGATTGTGTTTCAGTAATTGGAAAGTAGTGAAAGCCATTGGTTCTGGGATTATGGTATTTCATTAGGAAATTGTTTTGTGAATGTATCTAACAGCAACAAGTTCAAGTATAATATTTTCTTGGAATATTATAGTGTCAATTTTCCTCAAAAATTAAAGAGGTATTACTACTAGTATGTGATTGCTTGAATTCGTTTGAATAGGTGCAATAAAATCCTACTGAATTTGATATCTTTTTCATTTCCTTTAACTAGCAAAAGAATTACAATACTCCTCTTCCTTAAAATGCAACATTTCTTTTAGCATTTGCAATGTATACTGCTCTCATTAAAACCGATATCCCATCAAATTGTTATTTCTACACAAGGGATTATTAATACCGTTCACGTATTACAATAGCACATTTAAATTATTGGGAAATACTATATTATATAATTTACTCATGTAATAAAAAAATCTCCACTCAGAAAACTAATAGGTAATCGCGTTGAAATGTAACAACGAACGGAATATTTCACAACCACAACCTAAAAATTGTAAAATACAGACAGATACCTTCCGATTCAACGCAATTATTTCGTAGCTAATTTAACATGTTCAGTGAACCTAAAAACGCCCAAATCTGATTACACCGAAAAAGAATACCCAAACTGTATTTTCACAGGGCGAAGAACACACTGACTGTGGAAACACGGAAGTATAAAATATATGCTTTATTATTACGAGTAACACACGAAAACATTGACACATTAGCGCTGTATATTCATGTACGGGAGAAGGGCGAACTACAGGCGAAGTAGTCGTTGGACCAGCGATTCCCAACGATTGCAAACGTTGAAAAGGCGGGAAAGAATCGTTGATTGGATGAATCACTCGTTGCCAAAACTACCATACATAGCGCATAGAGGAAGCTCACGCCCGGAAGAACCGTCACCTGTTTCGCGGATCACGCCACCGCCCGCTGCTCGGCCGGCCCGCCCGCCAGCCCGCCCGCTCGCCTCCCCCTTCCCCCCGCCTAACCCCGGCCGGCCCCCCCTCCCCAACCCGCCGACAAACGGGTGACTCGACCGCTTGCTCCCTCGCTCGGTGGCAGCGAGACGTAAGAAACCACAGTAATAACATTACGCGACAGAAATACTTTTCCGATCTTTCGGTAATGAAAAAGATTAGAGTGGAGGAAGAAAAGCCGTCGCCGTTCCCTCTCTTTCTCTCTCTCTCTCTTTCCTTCTATTCTTCCTTGCTCTCTCTTACTGATTATCTCTCTCATTCCATCCTCCTTACTTCTTTGGAATCATCAGGGATCTCGAATCATCAAATACCAACGACCATTGTTGCGCGACAGAAAATTGTTGAGGTTCTTATTGTAGACGTGTTTCCACAGACACGCAGTCGGAACGACGTTGGTTTGCCGACCCATCCAGCAGCGTTCCCGGGTCGCCCTCGGGTCCTGCGACGTTGCCTTTTTTCGCGCACGGTGTTGCAGCTCGACAGTGTCAAAACCGAGCAGGCAATGCTATTAATACATGTTTCACGACCGTCGTAATCTATGCATTTTGTCTGATCCTCCTTGTTTCTCCCCTAATTTCTACCTGTATTTCTTTCTTTCGTTCTCTCTTTTCTTATTCATTCATTCTTCGATGCAATCCGGGCGTAACAACGATTAGAATTAAGACTGAAAAGAAGTAGTCAGTTTTTCATATTTTTACGGGTAAACGAAGCGTCGTATCTAATCGCAGCTCCGTAACTACTCCATTCTCAGCCTTGTTGCGCGTCGAACGGTGTTGTCGTACATTTTATAGCATTAACATTTCTAGAAATGCGGCTAATTGTTTATCAATGTCTCTCAAAATTGCTAGTCATCTGCGACACCGCATTTCCATTCAGACAAAGAAAGGCGTCGCGTTTCCTCTCTCCTTCTCACTCTCTCTCTCTCTCTCTCTCTCATCATTCTTCCTTTCCGTCTCCCTTTTTTTCTTTAGCGTATCCTTTCTTTCTTTCTTTCTTACTTTCGATTTATCAGAGATCTCGAATCCATAGGTAACGTACGTGCGTTGTGGCGTTGTAGAATTAGGAGAAGGCCGTTGCGCCGCAATCACGAGATCGAAGCGCGCAGTTCTGCGAATCGGCGCCCGGAAGACCTGTCAACGGTCCGATAGCTCACGCACGCCGCCCGCCAGGCCGTGCAGCTGCGCGCCGTTTGCGAGGGCGCCCGCCCGCCCGCCCGCACAAACGAAGCAGCAGCAGCAGCCGCCGCCGCCGAGTCGCCTGCCAGTGCTCCAGGTATAATTTAATGCTTCTGTAAGAATTGAATAATAGTGCTATTGCCGTGAATATTATGTAGGTTAGGGCAATTGTGGCGAGGCGAGAAAGCTAGGTTATGAAAGTACAGGTTACTCATGTGATAGTTTACAAGAATTGGTATCGGATCTTTGAAACGAAATGTAAAGAAAACGAATGATTCGCACTCGTAATATTCCGACTGATAGCAGAGCCGCCGCCGAGTCGCCTGCCAGTGCTCCAGGTATAATTTAATGCATCTGTAAGAATGTGAATAATAGTGCTAATTGCCAGATATTACGCCTCATGCGTATAGTGCAGCAGGAAAGCTAGGTTATGAAAATCAGTGAGCTTTTTGAAGTGTGAATATTACGTAGGTTAGGGCAATCGAGGCGAGGGAAAGCTAGGTTATGAAAGTGCAGGTTCCTCATGTGATAGTTTCAGATGGTAATCCCTTGAACAATGTAAAGAAAGCGAATGATTCGTACTCGTAATATAATAGCAGAGTAGAGTATTTTGTCACGCAGATCCGAGACCGAAGCTGTGAAACGGCTGGCGTTTGAGTGAGTACGAATTGTTACGTGTACATCTCACTCACGCTGTGAGCAGAAAGGGGAATGTTTCGTCTTCTGTTCACGAAACGGGAAAAGGGGGGCATTTCTTCTTCTTCTTCATCATCAGCTCTCGCTTTTTTTTTTTTTTTTTAAGTCCGTCCCGCCGCGTTCGAAAAATATCGAACTCGCACAAAGCCATTGGACCAAACCGACACCGTACAACCCAAAACAGCAACGCGGTTCTTCACGACCGCTCTCCGCCTCCTACGCGGCGGATATATCGGAACTCGGATTTACGTTTCATTTCCTCCGAAAATCGTGCTCTCGCATTCGCTGCTCTACCGCACAAACATCTCTTCTTTGGCCGACGCAGTATGTTCCTTTCTCTGCTCTTGGCACTGGTGCCAACACGAGATTCAGTAATAATCACCTTCACCTCGTTAATAATCTCCTTCTTAACGAATCAAGACCTAGGTGAAACGGGAAAAGATTTCGAAAGAAGCACTTTGCGCGTACGTTTATTGTTCTTTTCATTATTTGCCGTCGCGATGGACAAGGGTTTTACACCAACATTGGCAGCGTGAATAATGACGCGTGACCGTGTGGTGGGGGGTGGGCGTGGGGTGCGTTGGCGCCGAGAAAGAAACATATGAATGTCGATTTCAGAATGTGCAACCTACACGCAAAAAAGTCGCCCCGTATGCCAAGTTTCTAATCCAAGGACGAGCGGAATGTAGTCTTTTTACTTACAAAAGTAGAGTGAATTGCTTTTAAAGGCAGAAAGGGCGCAGTGGCAGTGTAAATACCCGTTTCTGTTCGTCTCGCAAAATCATAGCAATGTATCGCTCGTCATGTTTGCACCACCTGCGGCCGACATGTGTTCGTTTCGTGTGTGGACATGCGTGTCTTCATGTTATGTGAAAACTAGGATTCGTGTATAGTTTTAAAGTGAGTTTCGGGCGTAGAAAATGTGCAGTGAAGGTGTTTTCGTGATATAGCAAAGTTACGTCTTCATTCGTGTTCGGTGAATTACTTCGTCTTTGTACCTCGTGAACAGCTGATCGTCCTGTGACGTTTTATCTTGAGTGTGTGATGGAATCTGTTCTTGTTATGTGAAATCTAGTATTCGTGGTTTGTTTTAAAGTGAGTTTCGGGCGCAGAAAGTGTGCAGAGAAGGTGTTTTCGTGGATATAGCAATGTTATTACCTCATGTGGTCGGTGACCCCTTCGTCTGTATACCACGTGAACAGCTGATCGTCGTGCGTCGTTTTATCTTGAGTAAACTTTCAATGTCTTGATCGGAGCTCTCGTGCCATCACTAGCATTGTCGCTTCGTGATTGTTAGCGCGAACGTTTCCGTACTTTCCTGGAGAAGGGGACGTATGTCATTATTTATTATTAATGGGATGGCAAAGATTCGGAAACACAGTGAAACGCAGGCAGGGAAGTGTAATTGCTTTAGAGAATAATTGTTCTTTTCTGTTGTGATGGGAAATGTATCTAAATATTGTTAAGATTGTGCAAGGATGGAATGTCTGTCATTGAGAAGCTGAAATTAAAATGACAGTCACTTTAAAAATACATCAACCAATACTCAACAAATAAATAAACAAACCCCTGCTTGTTTTGCTTTGTTAAACAGGTTTCTTTCAGAATTCGAATTTTTTACAATAGGATTGGCATTTAGAAAAAAAACTGTCCTTTTATCCAAAGGCTCTGAAGAATAGTACAGAGGGAAAGACTATTGTATAGTTTTTCATTACCAAGTTATTAAATAAGAATTGTTTTTAACAGTTAAAAGATTGAATAAAAAATCTTCATTGCAAATGTTTCTATCAGTTTTAAGTTTCAGGGAATTTTCATTGCTGATACTTCAGAAACTTATGTTTGTTTTAAAAGGGTAGTTAGTTTCCTGGAAAATGCTAATTCCATTTTTATCAAATGAAATCATTATGATATTTCATAATGCTTATGAGCTTGCAGCTTTTTCAAATTTGAAACTGCATCTTTGAATAAATGTTTCTATTTTACAAACTGTAGGTTTTCTTGTGTTAGTGTGAAGTTTTAAATAACTTATTAAACAACAACAACAACAAATAAATAAACAACAACAATAATAATAATAATAATAATAATAATAATATCATAATCAGCTATACCTCAATGTTTGGATTTAAACCAAAAAGATTTTGCTAATTATCTTTTGTGAAGCAATCTGAAAAGAGTTGGTTATATTTTTTTTATTAAGGAAACAAGCCGAAACTTGCTAAGTAATGGAAATCACTGAAAAATTAAGACATCACATGACATTTTTTTCTACTTCTATATGCATAATAATGTCAATTTAATATGGTGACATGAATATATTTTTGATGATTTTGATAAATTAAAACTTAAAAGCTCCAGAAATTAATTCCCAACCCTTGCATGATTTAAAGCTTAATATTTTGTGTCAAAAGGTTGTTATTTGTATATTTGATCACAAAATTCAGTCTATTAAATTAATATGGTTGCACATCTTGCGAGGAAGTGCTTTTAGGAGCTTTTCTAATAATTCTTATCATTTGTAAAAAAGCAATAAAATGAATTGAATAGCATAAATTTAGAGTTGTAACTCTGTAAATTTACTCTGTTTTCTTTGTCAGGACTCAAATTTTGAAACTTGCAAATTTTTGAAGCAAATATGTATATATATATTATACAAGATTAACATCTTGTTTTCCCATGTTGTAATATAGAATGTTGTAAGAATGACTTATATATCATCATACATACACACCATGCACATTATATATATATATTTATATTTATGAATCATATTCCTGTATCAATATATATTTATTCATATTTTGTGTGCATGTGCATAAAAAGTATGTGTGTGTATGATGATATATAAATTCATTCTGTAACATCTTTGTTTTCCCATGTTGCAAATATAATAAAGTTTTTCTATTGTCTCTGATTTTAGTGGCGGTTGGTTCACTCTCAGAGCATCGATCTGTCTTGAAGATTGTCGTTCCTGATGAACTACATGGCTCAATCATCACCAAACTCTACCTGTGAGACTCCACATGACGAATGAAACGCAGACGCCCGTGTAACAATTGCTCACAAAGTTCGAATCACTAACCCCTCAAGATTATGGTCTATTCAAACTTCTGTAGATGGAGAAGGTAAGAATATACATTTTGTAATTTTTTGTAACTCATTAAACTGGTTGTAATGTATATATACAAAATTTTACATGACAAAAATCCATTTTTTTTGAACAGAAGAGCTTCATCAGCCTACAAGTAAAAAGACTCTGCAATGGCTCAAGAGTTTCCTAATTTACATTTTTAATTTCGAAGAATTAAAACTTCATATAATTAATAATATACATGAGCATTCATTTAAACAAAATATTTATTCAATTAGTGACTTGGAATGTGAAAAAGACACCTTCGCACTAATATTTATATTTAAGAACACCTCTTGTAAAACTGGATATATCTTTCAAAACATTGTAATATATTTAACTCTATTACATCAAGAATGCACACACTACATATATTTCAAATGTATTTTAAATGTTCAGTTTTTGAGTTAAGAGTTCTGAATTTTATCCACAGCCAAAGACAAAGTAATAGCATAATTTAATTATAACCAACAATTGGGGTAAATTGCAGATCATACTTCTTTATCATTAATAATATCAATGATTTTCCACTCTAAAATAGTTGAAAATTTATAAAAATCAGTGAGATATCTTCTAATTTCTCACTGAGCCGGCTAAATAATCATTATTGTAATGTTGCTACATTAAATCTGTAAGTCATAACTTTCCTCCGCACTTCAGCATTACGTTTTGTTTCTAAGCATAAGGGACAGAATTGCGTAGGAGATGCTTTGTTTGCCCTCTCATGTCTCTGCCTACTCACCCAGAGCATTGTGAAAAGGTTCTGGCTTGTGAGCAACGTAGATCTGCTTGTGTAAACTCTGCATGGGGAAAAGCAGAAAACGAAAGTTGTCAGCCATGACCTGAAGCTCACCTTCCGCAAGGTCTCAATGTGCCAGTAGACATGGCTATCTTGGCAAAGAGACCAGCTGCCAATGGCCAAAACAGAGCAGATGCTCTCAGCCCTCGATTGCAACATTGTCTAAACACTCATGATTCCCTTTTGTATTATATTCAAGAAAATCTTATACAGGATAAGATGTTGGCTTTCTGTAGTTACAGGAACTGTAAGCAGCTTGTATTTATAAAAGTGCAATGACTGGAGATATTTGGAGTTCTATGTAATATTCTATGCAATTGCCTAGGTTTAAGTTAAAAGTTTTTTTTATTATTATTTCATTTTATTTATTTTTTTAAAAGTCACAGATGTTATATAAAGATCGTTATTTTAATACATGTTAAAAAGTATATAAAGATGTTTTAATTATATTTTAAATGTATGTTACAATAAGGATAGTGATTTTTTTAAAATTCGACTAAAATTATAAAATTTAAGTTATATTCGTTCACAACTAAAACCACAGATTCCGTGTGATCTTAGGCAAATCAAATTGAGTCCACATATTAGCCAGCTGTCAATTGTTATTTGGTGCATTAAATCAATAAGTGAATGTTTTAAGACTCATACGATGTTGTTAAACTTTTGGCTATCACTATGATAGATGGCACGAATTTTGCCATCACTACAGTTTACCGACTCCTAGAAGTATTATTACTACACTTAGTTATATTTGAATAAATATACCTACAACTACAGGAACTATTTTTAACTTTTTTTATTTCTCGTGAATACATAATAGAAAGCTTTGGTTTTTAATTTAACATTTAAAACTCAATGAAAACCCCCAACAAAACCCCAAATAAATTTGTTTCTAAAATTTCTACTAGCAGGAAAAATAATCCCTAATTTTAGTGGGAAAATGCCTAACATGGCAACACTGTTCATCAGGGTTATTCACGCTACTTCCTCACCATATTTCTCTAAACTACAGATGGAAAAATTGGACGTAAACAAATTTATAAGTGTATCCACAACATTGAGGTGTTTAAAAACATTCAATAAATAAATATTTGATTTAAGTGCTCAAGAATCAAATAACATGCGCGTTAAAAGATATAACACCGCATTGAGTACCCGTTTGTTATTTTTCAGAAACTCTTCTAGGTGACGGAGAATGCCTCAGGATGCAATGCAGGAGGTGCCCTCTCAACTGGGCGTTGACGAGCGTATTATTCGCATACAAGAGGATTGATGCGAAAGATTGCCTGGCCACTAACAGCATCTCCATTAATAATGAACATCCCAATGAAAGAACTTACAAAGGATAATGATGCGAAGTGTGTCCATGTCTTTTAGTGTAGCAAGAATATTTTTCAATATTACTTAATGTTTCTAATAATTTTGACACAATTACTAAAAAGCAATGAGGAACCAATTTGAAATGTCGCTTTCCTCACGTGTCCATATCTTGCCTTTCTAGCTGCAATTAAACAGAATTCAGAGATCAGAAGAAACGCAAAGAAATCACTGTTCAAGAGATGTCTTTGCCTGTAGTTTTAGTGTAAATGACCTCCGCTTTGATTGAAGCTAGCATGGTAGGGGTCATTAAAGAATGAAGCTGTATGTTAATTTTCTGACAGATGCAGATGAGAGAGCATAGGCAAATGGAAAGTGATGCATTAATTGAAAGAATCATCATTGTGCAAGGATGGTCATGGCATTTGGAAAATGTAAATTGGGTCAATATGACAGTATTAAACAGCAATAAGGCAGCTGTGGAAGCGTATGTGGAATATTTGTATCTAATTGTCAAAAAGCGAAGCATGGATGCACTTTCATTTTGTATAAGAGGTAATGTTTTGTTTTGTTTAAAACTGTGATTGGATTTTATTTGTCCATACTTTCATACAATGTAGGAAGTGATTTTCTGGGACTCAAGTGAGATTCCAGATTACCTTATTTTTAGTTTTGGCAGTACAAGCTGCTATCTCAATTGTTAAAGTCTAGACTATAACATTCTTTTCTTGTAGTTTATTTGTTAAAAAAGGTGCAAAACTGCAACATATCTCTGTTGCTTTGTTATTGATTGATTGCCTCCTGCTTTGATAAATAATTACTACTTGATAATTGCTATTAATATGAAATGCTTGTTAATCACCTCTTGAATAAGATGATTTTGCAACTGATGTTTTGTATATTTGTACAAAACTGTATTTATATACTGTACTTCATTATACACAACCTGAGAAGTTTTGAAATAAGTTTTAAGATTACTTTATCTTAATCTCATTCCTTTTGAGGGTAGTTGGGGTAATAATGGGGATGTGGGAGTAAGATGTCTACAGATGTTACTCTTTGTGTTAAATTGATAGGTCATCGTTTCATAAGTTATATGATGACATTGATATCATATGTTACAGTAAACTCCATTGTGTGCTTTACTCATTTTTTCATGTTTATGTGTTGTTGTTTATAAGTCCAGACAAATTTCTATTACTTCCTATCTTAAATTATTTCTGTGATACATTATGTTTATTCATTTTTCATGCTATTGGTGCACAACAAAAGTCCGATGATATAATGACACAGAATGATATAAGTATATTTATTACAGCCATTCTAGGATAGTTTAGGAACTGTTTTGATTCCATTTGAAGGTACGGAGGCTTATCAGCCTTTCACCAAATATTTGAGAGGAACTGAGGAGACTGGAACAAACCCCAGGGGTGCGATAGTGAGCACTTGTATCCACGAGTCTAAGGCTTATAATGGTTGCCAAAATTGCACAGAAACATCTTGGCAATTGTGAAGGTCTGTATGAAGTGCTATATGGTGATTATGAAGAGTTGTTAGCATTTGAGGGAAATATTCAAATATTCGCTTTAGGTTCAGTCAAAAGCAAAGGGTTTAAGATTAGACTCCTTTTAAAGTGAGTTGTCAGAATAATGAAGCTTTATTTTGCACCTAGATTTTCTCTCATTTTAAGTTAAGTAGTTTTCTACTTCCAAATTCCTTTTTCCTTCAGTCTCCTTAAAAACACATAAATGAAGTTTTACTGTACTTCAGAGTTTTGTGCCAGCATCAAGCAGTTGCCATGATGTAATCTAGTTCCTCTGTCAGATCTTACTTACTATCCAAGGGGCCTTAAACTAGCATTTAAATAAACGTGTCTTTTACCCCAGAATAAGAACCTAAGTAGTAGAAGAATGTAGTTTTAAACAATTTACATGTTGTTACGCTCCCCACATTTGAAATTTATTGTTACTGCATATGCACAGGGTTTATTTGCTGGAATCACATGCCAAGAAAAGAAAGAAATATGGTAATTGAAAAATGTTCGAGAGAAATTGGAAAGAAAGGGTTTTTAATCATTTTCATATTTCAGGCATAATAGATCCCATTTTCTTGTGACAAAAAAAAAGAAGAAAAAATTGAATTCTGAATGGATGTGAAATATGTGGAAAGGAGAATATTGCTTGTAAATATGTTTACACAAGTACATAAGCCTGGGAAGTTTCAGATGGATATATTTAAAAACATCTAGCTAATATAATAATCCAATAAATTACATTTGTTCGGTATTCTTTAAGCTGCACTATTAGAAAATATGCATTTAAGAGCCTTTAACCTTCAATGCACACAGAGTTCAGATTTTGTGACTTTCCATTTAGTAGGCCCCAGAAGCCCGGTAAATAAAACAATAATTCTGTGACCTAATGAAGTAATGAATATGGTTTTTTATTATTAAGTAAACTTACATTTTAAACTTTTAACACATAATAAGGAATTTACTTATTTGTTTTCAACTATAGTGCAAAATACGGCTTTTTTAATGTTCTAGTAAAAGTTTGTTTTCTTACACAAAGTATCAGGATTTTGTTTTTTGCCTTTCGCAGAGGCATAAACAGAACCTGAAAAGAAAGTAAATTAACCTCAATAGAAAGAATTTATAAGAATTTTACTACTATATTACTATTTGTAAACATTCTCGCTTTGCCTCTTTTATTTGCTTTGGAAATGATCTTTAGAGTTGTGTCAAACTTGTGTCCCTGTGAATCCTGAGGACTTCAAGAGCATTTGGGGGTTCTTTGAGGAAATGAGGGTTTCTCACCATATTTTCATATTAGCATGGAAAATTCTGCCAATTGCATATATAACCCTTCCTATTGATATTAGACTTGAATCAGTTTTGTGAAGATTATGTATGATCCAAAGCAGCAACGGCCAATCTTGTTGTTAACAACTACAGGTCATTGACAGTATGCCTTCATGACGGTAATTGTCTAATTACTTCATCCGCCGACGCCTACTCTAATCTTCGCTTTGTTATATGCAAGATTGGTTGGTTGATGGCTTCTTTTGCCCCTTGGTCTTGGTCAAGTGATGTAATGTTAAGAAGATAAATAATTTTGTTGTTTTGGCTTGTTTGATATAACCATGATTTCCATGGTGACCAAAAAGTTTAGGAAACATAATTATCTACTATTATAATCTCACAGTTCAGATAGTATTTCCTGCATGTTAGCTGGTAATGTTGGGTTTCTTCTCCACTAGAAATTCACTAAGGAATGTGAACATAAAAAATTACAAACTTAGAATCTCAAAACGTTATCAGTTGCAAAGTTATAACCACCATGACCAATGATCGTATGAATTCCCTTTATCGCTTAAAGAATCCACCAACCCCAGCTCACGTGAACTCCAACCCAATCCTTAACCTAACCTCTAGCACAGCTAACCTAACCTGCACTACAAAGTAAATCAGAATCATCAGAACCGAAAACGGCATTTCCCTATCACGAAAACCCTCAAACCCACCCGACCTTTTTGAAAAAAATTAGAAAATTATCAGAAAACCTAAGATGATTTGCTCAAGTTAACAACACATCCCCAACAATACATCCCTTCGAGCCTTACTAATCCCGGATTACCCGTTTTTCCCAAGCACTTTCCCCACTTCCCAACTAATTTCCTTAAAAAAAAAAAAAAAAAAAAAAAAACCCCCTACATCCCGAAACATTTTCCTGTCTGCATTACTCTTTTTTTTAAGAAACTTAAAAAATTCTTAAAATATATATAAATTTAAAACTTCTCCCCTACACTGCACAGCTTTTGGGAAAAAATAAAACAATGAAGATAAAAAAAACACTGTTATTTTCTCCTCTACGATCAAACACTTGAAACATAAGATGAAATGCACTTCAGTATATAAACTAAACACGAAGCACTAGACTTCGGCATTTGGGAGCTCTTCAATAGGTTTTACTCTTACATAATCAGAAAAAATTCTTTGCTATCTATAACCTTCCATATATTAGCTGAATTTTTAAAAATGAACCACCAAACAACGCAACTTTTGAAATTAACCAAGCACATGAAAGCCTTACGTAATTTCCCCATCCAGCAGCTTAATTTGAACGATTTTACTCAAGAAATTTCCTTGCTTGCCTGGTTTCTTTTTCCCGATCTTTGCCATCCAATAAGAAATAATAATGTGTATGGCTTGTTGGAAACTAACGGGGCAAAGTTAGACTAACAATCCACGAGGTTCAATGTACCTGATTTAGCTGGAAGTAGCTCCGAAAACAAAAATTGAAATTTACAAATCAAATTAAAGCGTCAAAGTTAACTTTCAATCAATTGAAGATTTTTCGAAATAAAAATCATTTTGTTGATACTAAAATATTCAAAATTTTGTTATCGTAAACCACACTTAAAACAATCCAGTTTTATTCAGAGAATATACCTAGTTACTTACTCAAAGAAACTACTTCTGAATTAATTGGAAACTTACTATCCAGTGCCCAAAAAAGATATAAGAGGTATCATAAAAACAACCTGAACCTAAGGAAATTTTCAATGAGTCCTTATACAATGTTTAAGAAAAACCCCTTTTTAAAATTCAAATTAGAAAAAATTTTCCATAGTGTCATAAAAGTTCAAGCAAAAGTATCAAATAACCAACCGATTCAATGTAAGAGATGCCAAAAATTCAATCATACACAAGCCAATTGTAATTAATCCACGTTGTGTAAGGTGTACTGAAAACCACCATTATTCGAACTGTCCTCTTCCAAAAACAACCCTCCTATTTGTTGTAATTGCCTGGAAATCACACTGCTAATTACAAAAAGGGTTTTCAGTATATAAGATTTACTGAAACCAAATCAAACTAATAATTCAAATTCTCATATGTTAATAAATCAAATTTGAATTTTGTTCTCAAAATTAAATGCACAAAATTTTCCAGACTTGCATAACTCAAATCTTTCAACGTAAATCCTATTCAAAAATTCCTTCAAATTCAAATACTCCACACCTCCAATTTATAATCACAAATCACACAAATTCTCTTATTCTGATATATTAAAACAAAATCCTTCTACTTACACATTTAATTTCCAGCATAATTCAACAAATTATTTCTACACTTATCCCACAAATTCAAACTTTATTACAAAACCTCTTAGTCCACTTTTAAATGGCCATTAGTAACAACAGAAATCTAAATATAACACTACTAAACTGGAACTCTAATGGACTAAAGCGACAACAAAATATTTTTAATCACTTTCTATCATACCATAATATTGACATAGCATGTATTTCTGAGACTCATCTAACCCCAAGAAAGATGTATTTAAAAGGTTAAAAATTTATAGAAATGATAGAATCCGTCATGCTTTAAGAAAAAAAACATTTTTTCCAACACCTTTTTCTAACCAAACGTAATTTTTATTTATTTATTGCGAATAAAATCACATAGTTTCTTGATGCAACTTTCACTTTTAGAAATTTTTTTCGGGGACGTTTCAGCGTTGCTCCAGACTAAAGTGTCAAGCTCCGGCACTGAGCACAGTAGAATTAATCACTGTTGCGCTACTTGATGCTTGTGTTTTACGCCGTGTTGCGCAGCCATTTTAATTCAATTCAATTCAATTCATGCCTTATTTGCGTGGCGATGCTCAGGCCATCAGGCAAATGGTGCTACACTCGAGGAGGCGTGGCGGAACTCGCGAGTCTAGTAGAGAAAAGAAGTATTGGTCGCGCGACAGAGGCAACGATTCTTGAAGCATCTATATGCAGTAAATCTATGGCTGCATAGCACCCCCGGCTTTACTTCCCCTCAAAGGAGAGGCGTACAAAACCGCAAAATCGAGTTTATACTTGGGGTTTTCTAACGTGGCATCTGAGGTTAGTATCTCCAAGATGAATCATGGCACGGACTTTTTGGATCTTTCTCAGTCACTGCCGCAAGATGTTAGAGATAGATATACCGATACAGTATTTGTGCACTACTGGCACAATGGCTTCATTAGTGCTCTCCCAGTCAGAATCAAAGGAAATCAGAGTGTAATTTTTTCACTTGAGCGGTGGAGTGGAGAAGGGCGTGAGCGAAGACAGGCGAGAAGGCACCAGGAGCAAGAAAGGCAGAGATGCGCCGAAGGCAGGGTTAGAGCGCGAGGCCTTGAGATGAGCGAGAGGCACGAAGAGACAGAGAGGCGAAGTGCAGAGGCCAGGGCGGAGAGAGGCAGAGCAAGGCAGAAAGATCCAGAGACAAAGAACAGTGCGAGAAGACAGACTTGAAGATCCAGAGACAAAGCCCAAGGAAGTGAGGCAGAGGGGCCCCAGGGCAGAAAGGCAGTGCGAGAGCATGAGAGAAGGGGCGAAAGGCAGCAGGAGCATTTGGCAACAACTTACTTATTGCATGCTCTTATTGATTCTTTGCTGACCATTTCGTTTCTTTCAGATAAAGATTTCTGCTAACTTTTTATACGCACACGTCACGAGTTTATCGTCTCATGATTCTTTTATAATTTCTATTAATTCTAACATATAACCTGGGTTATTTTCATTCTTTCTCACAAAGAGATGTAAATTTAACACTGAGCTCAGTTTCTAAGTAATATTTCCGTAAATATTAAAGAATTCACATGCACTGGAAAAGGAACTTATACATCCCACAACGATCAACTGTGTTTTCAAGTAATAAACTGCTTTCAAGTTGGTTGTAAAGCATGAAACATTTAAGACTTTATTTCCGATTACATACTTTTATTAATCCTTTGTAACTAATCTTTAAGATAAAGATTTCTGCTAAGTTTCTATACGCACACGTCACGGGGGTTTATAAAATCTCCTTGGTTCTAACATAATTACTATTACTTCTAACATATAACCTGGGTTATTTTAGTGATTATGATTCTTTTTCACAAAGAAATATAAATTCAACACTGAGCTCAGTTTCTAAGTAATATTTCCGTAAATATTGAAGAATTCACATGCACTGGAAAAGGAACTTGCACATCCCACAACGATCAACTGTGTTTTCACGTACTAAACTGCTTTCAAGTTGGTTGTAAAGCAATTCCAACTCGTATATAACCTGATTCTTTGCTAATTTCATTACACATTCTTTACGAAAACAAATACTTGATGATTCATGAGAATTCTCATACATATGGAACAAATTTTCCACTTCATTGGCGACACCCTGCCACCTACTATCTGCAGAAAATGCCTGCCTCACTTTGTTCCGGGCGGAACGGATTTGACGTGCGCGTATAGAATTGCTCTGCGCCGGCCGCGGTGGGGCACTGGCTCTAATACGGGCGAACAACTAAACTCGGCTGCGCCGAGACAGACCCAACCTTTGCCGTTTGCATCTTGTGCCACTGCGAGGCTCTAGCTATCAAGGCGAAATATCTATTCTCGAAATCTGCTTTTTCGTTGCCTGGCTCTCCCGCACTAAAGCATGCATCTAATTTCTGTTGAATTACGCGGAACTTTGCGAAATCTGATTCTAAGGTTTGAATCCTATGCGGGATTTCGTGTACGTTACCGCCGGTGTTGAGAAATTTTCAAGGTGGTGAGAGCGTCGCTATAATATCCTCTTTCTCCGCAGCTGGTCAATGACGAAGAGCGAGCTTCAAAGCGTCATCTCCGAGGTTCACGACTTCCTCAGCAGGAGGTTCCGGAGTTAGACATGCTGAAAGTATGTGAACACAAACAAATAACAAAGAAAGTGTTACAAGTAGCAGAAGACAAATAGAATTCAAAGAAGACAGACACGAGGTGAACTCGTGAAACCGTTACAACGTGGAACAAAATCAGCTGTAAACAAATTAATCTTTAAGCTGAAAGGAAAATACAAATTAGCAATACAAGTTATTGATTGTTTCATAAAGTTGGATCCTTTTGTCCTGCCACGGTCGCCAATTTTGTGTTAAATCTCAAACTTGGCCGACCTCTTAATTAACAATAATTTACTTTGTACGGTCGCCAGCTGTTGAAAACAGCACATTAATTACATAAATTTCGCTACGTATTATAGCCCAGACTGACCGTACATTTGCCTAAGGAAATAATTATAGAAAGCTAACACAAGCTTCTAAGCTATCGAAATTCAAAAAGATTGTCGTCACATGAACTTTTCAAATGGACGCCCCAGGTTTTAATGAAAGGTATCACAACTTTATAGGATCTCAAATCAGGAGATATGACAATCAAATAACTTTCAACATAGCACATTTATTGCATAAACAATTTTACATAAATTGGTTTTCCTGATGCATGAGTTCCAAAACAGCTGCGGAAAAACGAAGCAAGTGCAATTTACAAACAAGAATGAAGGACGGTCAGGCCGTCTCCGCATGAACAAAGGCGCGTTAAAATGCGCCGACATGCAAATTAATAATTTCAGTCGACCTCTCAAAACCCACTTTAGGGCAGGAAGTAATTCGAAACATAAACCTTATTACAAAAAGGTGAACACTAACTTAGTAGCGCATCAACAACATCGCGCTAACACATACAGAAATACTGTCTTATAATCTACCTTTGAATGCCCAATTTAGGACGAGGTAGATAGAAACGTACATAAACAAATTTGTTAAAGAAGCCGTATTTAGGCCTTCTTTTCTTACATAACATTCGTGATAAACAGAGTTACGTATGAGCCATGGAACAAACTTATACGGAGTGCATAATGCAAAATTCTTGGAAATGGTTCTTACTATACGCTTCAACATTTACAACATAGGAATGCAGCAAGTTTGCTATGTGAGTGAGCAGTCCGCGGCGCCGCCTTCTCGCTGAACAAAGCTGTGCCCTGAACTTTGGCGCCGATCAGCATGCCACATACCAAGTGACCCCATCGCTCCGCCGGTGACAGCTGTAGCCCAGCCAACTTCTCTGCCGGCTGCAGGGCCGTGACGATTGCAATGGGGGCCGCGGTTCGAGCTACCCGCACGGGCCAAGCAAACGCCTTTCGTAGTCTCCCGAGTGCCGAATGCGGCCAAGCGCCGACTTACTCTCAGCGGGAACGGCTTTCCATAAATTGCCAAATACGGCCAAGTGCCGTCTTACTCATATGGAACTGCAACATGCTTAACATTCATAAGTAATGCGCAGTAAACATTAGCTGAACCTCCTCGCAATCAGAGGTCAGCGACATACATACAACATAACATTTGTATTAAACGAGCTGCAAACAACATAAACATTAGTAAATCATTAACATTTTCATTAACATGCCATTCATTTCAAAGTAGAGTTCCATTTCCAAGTCCATAACAAATTAAATACATTTTATGCACTCAATTTCATTAATATATTGTTTGGTTCAAAAGGAACCAACAATAAAAAAAAAAAACAATAACCATGGCTCAGGCTTCTACTGGCCAAATGAAATAATATTATTCAGTCTTCATAAACTGATCTATTGTAGAAACTAACATACTTCATTAAGAAACTTGAAACTAACACCACGGAAAATGGTGCTATATCTATTAAAAACGGACTATTTTACAAATACTATGTACAAGTGATATTTGACGACTCTGAAGACTGGGCTCTGCAAAATCCAAGCATACAGAATGCTTAGCCGAAGAACAAGAAAGAGCAGGCGAGCTGCGCAGAGACGCGCCTTTTTTTGGCGAAGGGTAACAGCCGTGAGGGGTGCAGCAGTGGGAGCATGGATCGATAATTTGGAACCTCTTTGCCAAAGAATACGTAAGGAGTAACGCCTGCAGGGTAGCATGTGACCCTCTCGACACCTGTGCGATGCCAGCGAACCCTGTGAGAGTCCGCGGGCACTCATGTTTCTCCTCAGAATACCCAGATTGAAAATATTTCAGAATTGACCTAAAAACGTCAAATCTGAAGCTACAGGTGAATGAGGTGTCAAAAAGTCCTAAATTTAATGTAGATGCCGGATTTTGATAGAAGAATCCGGTAGGACAAAATGGTTCTCTTATAATAAACAAAAACCTGTTTGAAATAGAAAAATTGTTTTGCATAAACATAGATTTTTACCAGATCACACTGAGGCAAAACTTAGCTCTTACTAACAAAATCTCAGGTTTCAAAACCTTCTCACTGTATGAGATCACAGTTTAACTGTAAAGTATTACCTTTTAAGAGAAATTAAGGTTAAAAAAGTTATTCATATGGTACCATGTTAAACTAATTACATGAATAAGTATTATAAATAATGGATGTGTTTTTTTTTTTCTTCTCAGATGGTCTTCTAAGATGATTGATGGCTTCACTGGAGGTTCATCACAAATACAATCGCTGTAGGCGCCCAAATTTTCCAAATTTAACATGCTTGAGGGAAACTGGGTGCAGAACAGAGTGCTTAGCAAGTCACTGTGGAATGCGCTCCTCAACCCTCTATTACGGGAAGCTACGCGTGGGGAGATGGCACTCTACGGGTTATCGGCGTCCTCAGCGAAGGAAGGCAGATCTTTGGCAAAGTGAGTGATTGCACCTTGCAGGATTTTCCAACTTGACTATCCCGAACTCGATAGTCGCGTCAGGAAGGATCTCAGCACTTTCCCCAGAGGCCAGATGAGAGGTGGGAGGTCTTCCACTCTCACAATGACCAGCTGTCATGGGGAATTATGCACTAAACTTTCGAATAAAGAGAAAAAATGCTCCCACTCGGAATCATTGCCGGAAAATGAAGGAATTCTCAAAACAGGTAGGCGCGGCCTAAATGAATGTCGTGAATACACGGGGCGTTGGAAAGGCGGAGGTGCCGTGTCATATTCGTCATCAGAACTAGGCACTGGCGTACGCGAGGACGCGGTATCTACAGAAAATGCCTGCCTCCGCTGTTGGAGCGGAACGGATTTGACGTGCGTATAGGAATTACTCCTGCGCCGGCGGAGATGAGGAAGCGGCCGCGAGTCGAACCACTGGCTCTAATACGGAGCGGAGCAGCTAAACTCGGCTGCGCCGAGACGGGCCAACTTTGCCGTTTTGCAATATGTGCACTGCGGGCTCTGGCTATCAAGGCGAAATGTCTATTCTCGAAATCTGCTTTTTGCGTTGCCACAGCTCTCCGCACTAAACGCCATCTAATTTCTGTTGAATTACGCGGAACTTTGCAGGAAATCTGATTCTAAGGTTTGAATCCTATGGGATTTCGTGTACGTTACCGCCGGTGTTGAGGGGGTACAAGGTGGTGAGGCGTCCTTTATAATAACTCCTCTTTCTCCACCCAGCTGGTCAATACGAAGGAGGCGAGCTTCAAAGCTTCGTCATCTCGAGTTCACGACTTCTCAGCAGGAGGTTCGGAGTTAGACATGCTGAAAGTATGTGAACTGAAGCAAATAACAAAGAAAAGGCGTTACAAAAGTAACCCAGAAGACAAATAAATTCAAAGACAAACACGAGGTGAACTCGTGAAACCGTTACAACGTGGAACAAAATCAGCTGTAAACAAATTAATCTTTAAGCTGAAAAAAATACAAATTAAGTAATACAAGTTATTGATTGTTTCATAAGGATTTGGATCCTTGTGTCCTGCCACGGTCGCCAATTTTTGTGTTAAATCTCAAAATCGGCTGACCTCATAATTACTAACATTTTACTGTACAGTCCTTAGCTGTTGAAAACAGCACATTAATTACATAAATTTTCGCTACATAATATATAGCGAACTGACCATGTACATTTGCCTAAAGTAATTATACAAAGCTAACACAAAGCTTCTAAGCTATGAAATTCAAAAGATTGTCATCACACTTGAACTTTTAAATGGACGCCCCAGGTTTTTAATGAAAAGTATCACAACTTTATGAGATCTCAAATCAGAATGCAATAATCAAATAACTTTCAACATAGCACATTTATTGCATAAACAATTTTATAAATTGGTTTTCACAATCGCAGGTTCCAAAACAGCTGCAGGAAAAACGAAGCAGAATTACAATTTACAAAACAAGAATGAAGGACAGGTCAGGCCGTCTCCATGAACAAGGCGCGTTAAAATGCGCCGACATAAAATCATCATTCCAGTCGACCTCTCAAAAAAACCACTTTAGGGCAGAGAGCTGAAAAATTCAAACATAAACCTTATAACAAAAGGTGAACACTAACTTAGTAGCGCATCAACAACATCGCGCTAACACATACCAGAAATACTGTCTTATAATCTACCTTTGATGTAATTAGGACGGTAGATGAAATGTACATAAACAAATTTGCTAAAGAAGCCGTATTTTGGCCTTCTTTTCTTACATAATAACATTCGTGACAAACAGAACTTGTGAGCCATGGAACCAACTTTCATAGGAGTGCATAATACCAAAATTCTTGGGAAATGGATTTCTTACTATACCTTTCGTAACCATGCTAGGAATGCAGCAAGTTTGCTCGTAAGCGAGTGGGCGGTACATAAGCGCCTGGCGCTGCTCGCTGAACAAAACTGTTCCTAGACACGAGCGCCGATCAGCATGCCGTGCGGGGTGTGGTGACCCCATCGCTGCGTGCGGTGACAGTTGTGGCCCAGCCGACTTCTCTGCGGCTACGAGGCCGTGACGTTACGGCAGGGCCGCGGTTCCGAGCTACCGCACGGGCCGAAGCAACGCCTTTACGTAGTCTCCCGTGTACCGAATGCGGCCAAGCCGACTTACTCTCAGCAGGAGCACCTTTCCATAAGTTACCACGAAAGCGTAAGTGCCGTCTTACTTATGGCAGGAACTGCAACATTTACAACATTCCTGCATTAATGCGCAGTAAACATTAAGCTAGACCTCCTCACCGTCAGAAGTCAGCGACACTGCTCTAACATAACATTTGTAGTAAACGAGCTGCAAACAACATAAACATTAGCAAATCATTAACATTTCCTGCGACATCATATTCATTCAAAATAAGAGTTCCATTTCCAAATCCATATCAACACATTAAATACATTTTATGCACTCGATTTCATTAATATGTTTGGTTCAAGGGGACCAACAACAAAAACAACCATGGCTCAGGCATCACTCACAAAATGAGGAAACAATATTAATTTAGTCTTCATAAAGCTGATCTATTAACTAACGTAAACTAACAATACTTCGGCAAGGAAAAATTAAAAGTCTATTTACGAAGCATACTATTTACCGAGGTGATACATATAACGACTCTGGAAGGCCAGGCTCTACGAAAAGAATCAACAAAACACATCATGGATGCTTAGCAGAAAGAACAAGAACAGAGAGCGAGCTGCGCGAGACACATGCTATAGGGGTTGGTGAGAAACAGCCGTGAGGGGTCATAGCAGTGGGAGCATGGATCGATAATTTGGAGACCTCTTTGCCAATGCGTAAAGGGTAACGCCTGCGGGGTATGGCAGACCCTCTTGACACCTGTGCGATGCCGAAGCGAACCCTGTTAGAGTCCGTAGGCACTGTATCTGCTGCTCAGAATACAGATTGAAAATATTTCAAATTGACCCAAAACGTCAAATCTGAAGCTACAGAGGAGAATAGGGTGTCAAAAAGTCCTAGTTTGATGTAGATGCCGGATTTTGATGAAAGAATCCGGCAGGACAAGTGGTTGTCTTATAATGAACAAACCTGTTTTGAAATGAAAAATTGTTTTTTATAAAACATGAATTTTCTCAGATCACTACTAGGCAAAAACTTAGCTCTTACTAACAAAATCTGGAGTTTTCAAAAACCTTCTCATGGCCATGAGATCTGGTTTAACAGCAAGTATTACCTTTTAAGAGAAATTAAGTTAAAAAGTTATTCATATCGTACCATATTAAACCCTAATTACATGAATAAACCTTATAAATAATGGATGTGTTTTCTTCTCAGATGGTCTTCTAAGATGATTGATGGCTTCACTGGAGGGTTCACATCACAAAACACAGTAAACTGTAGGCACTTAAATTTTTCAAATTTAACATGCTGGGGAACCTGGGTGCAGAACAGGTGCTTAGCAGAGTCACTGTGGAATGCGCTCACTCAACCTCTATTACAGGAAGCTGCATGGGGAGATGGCACTCTGCAGATTATCTGCGTCCTCCTTGAAGGGAAGAGGGCGGTCGGCAAGTGCAGTGATTACACCTTTAAGTTTTCCAACAGGCTATCCTAACTCGATAGTGCGTCAGAAGGATCTCAGCACTTTCCCCAGAGGCCAGATGAGAGGTGGGAGTCTTCCTCTCACAGCTTCAGCTGTCCTTCCAGGTCCAGGCTGCTGGTGCACTCCACTGCCCTGGTCTGCCCAGCTAGTTTAGATATTCAACACTCCTAACTTCCAGAACAGGGACCTTTGTGCCTGTATAGCCTGGAATACATTTAAAGATTTAGTAATGGTAGGCGGGGAGGTGCTTGGGAAGCAAGGTGTTGAGCTTCTTGCCGAGTAAAATGTGAGAGGAGTAAGGGCTTCTATTGAGTCAACATCATCTGATATAGACTAAGGTTTTGAATTAAGAATTGCCTCTATTTCTATTAGCAAGTGAAAAATTTGTCATGAAATAGAACTTTCATTTGGTTAGCTTATATAGCCAAAGATTTGACATTTTTTGACCATACGCTCCCACACACCCCCGTGATGTGGGGCGTAGGGAAGAATATTTCCACTCCAATCCTGTATTTGTTAAAAGATTAACCCATTCTTGAAGACACTTTTCATCTCCTTCCCCCATCCTCTGCCCATTTTCCTCTGCGCCCCTTAAAGGTTTTCCAGCATTATCACCAACATAAGACGCTCAGGATTTCCCGCGCCTGGCAATGAAACGCCGGGCGCTAATAAAATGCATCAGAAGTTGCAGACACAACGTGCTCGAGATGAACAGCACGAGTAGCCATGCAAGTGAGAATCAAGATATCTGTTTCTCAGTATGTACCTTATTAGAGGATATTGAGCAAAGAAATGGGCCGGCATAATCAGACCTGTATGGAGGAATGGCAAAGATGCTTCAACGCGCGTGATGATGGGAGCGGAGCCATAATCTATCAGCAGGCACAAGGACTGGCTTTGGAAACAAATTATACATTTACGGACGACTCCTTTAACAGAACCCAGGCCCATAGAGGCCAGAACCTAGAGCGTAAAAGAAAGCAAGGCTGTGGGCCCCAAATGCGAATTTTTCTCGTGAGTATATTTAATAATCAGCTTAGTGATAGAAGTGATTAAATGGAAGAATAATAGGGTGTTTTTGGTCAAACTCCAAATCAGAAAATTGCAGTCGGCCTCCTATATAATAATCCATCTTCATCTAAGAATGGATTGAGACAGGTTAAGAGGCTTTTCAGAGAAAGATGTTGTTTGTCAATTAATAGTTTAATTTCGAGAGGAAAGCTTGTTTCAGTTATAACGTTCAAAATTCTAATTTCGGCTGGATTTATTTCGGAGCCGTGAACTTCCCCTGCTCCAATACTTTCTTTTTGACTTTGCCGAAAGCAGAGGTGTTGGCCGTCAAGATCCACCATTCTCGTGATTTTGTTGTGTAGTCAGTGCTGTTAATAAAGAATTAGGCGGTGCCAGAACGATGAACAGCGTAGCATGAACAAAGCGAGACCGAAGGATTCGTCTACAGGCTGTAGGCCACGAGGTGCAATTAATAGCAAAACGGGCCAGCTACCACCACAAATTGTTTAATAATTTTTGAGGTCATGCCTCGAAAACCTGTCGTAGGATTTTTGGTCAGTACATGACCATTTAAGTTTAGTTAATTTATGAATCTTTGTAATCGATTCGCCATAAGGGATCAGCAGGTGGCTTTAATGATGAAGTACGACCTGAGCATCGGATAGAAATACACGTCCGAATACGTAACAGAACTAATTTTAATAATTTTATCGGCGAGCGTCGCACCGAGTAGGGCGGCGCAGAGCTCGAGCCTAGGAATTGTTACCGTTTCTTTTGCCGGAGCGACCCTGGTTTTCGAAGCGATCAAATAGGAGGCATTGTTGTAACTAAATAAACTGCTGCCGCATGGGCGGAAGGCTTGCGTCACAGAAACGCGGGATTCTAGCGAGTCGCCTAGCACGGGCACATGCCTTTCTATAGCGAGATTATTCAGAGTAAAAAGATTATTGAAAAAATTGGACCAGTTTGCCATAAGGTCGGCTGGCACCTGATCATCCCAACCTATCTTAAGCTTCCACAATTGTTGCATTAACACCTTAGCCTTAATTATGCAAGAAACATGACCTAAAGGATCAAATAGCTTACAAATTTCTGAAAGAATCAGGCGTTGGTGACCGGAGATTAGAGAGATTCATGTATAGTAAAAATTAATTTATCGGTTTCAGATACACAAAAGGCCTAAGGTTTTTTCCTTCTTTGTCCGTAGGTTGAACAGGTCCAACGGACAGTAGAGCACTAAGTTTATCAAAGTTTGGCGGGAATTTGATCGCCATTTAGCGAAACGGAAAGCATACTTTATTTAATAATTGAATTAATTCTGCAAGAGCATCAATTGCGAAATTCTCATCAGGCAGCTGAATACTAAATCATCTACATAGAAGTTGTTTTTATTATGGGCGAGATAAACGGACATTCCTTTTCATTTTCCACGGCGAGTTGCAACAGAGCACGCGTGGCGAAAGGGGCAGAACTAGTAAGACCAAGTTACTGTTTTCAACCGGTACGCCTGCGGCAGGTGGCTCGGTCGAAGCGTACTGCGAAATGCGCTGAAGGTCTCTTTTATCGGGAGAAATCAATGCCGACGATAAAATTCTCTATGTCGCGCAAATGCCAGTTTCCCGAAGCGGAAATTTATTATCAAGAACAAATCGGTTGAACTACTGGAAGCGCGGGCATTAAATTATTTATACAAATGCCCGGTCGATTACAAAGGACCCGTCAAAGCAATTCTTATTTTTCCGTCTTTGTACAGGATGGTGGATCAAGTAGTTCACCTTGCCGCCATCGGAAAATTGATCATTTGCAAGTTCCATATGATCCAAACGAAGATGTTCTCGCATGAACTCGAAATACTGTTCTTTCAATTCCGCATTATTCCCTACGAAATCTGGCTTCTATTGCAAAGAAGTCTGTGGCGGCGCTTTTTACGTGAAAGCGGCATGCCGAATTCGTGCTCTAAGAGCGGATAACTCGATAAACCTTCCATGGAATCACGAAAAGGAATTTAGAAACATATTCTCACAAAATCATTTTCATTCAGACGCGAGTCATTGTCGCGAATTTCTTCCAGAACTTTCAAAATTAAGTTGTTCCGTTACAAATTAAAGGCTAGATCAGAGCTAAAAGAGAATTCTTTATAGTGCCGGTTACAATGTATCCAGATGCAGTTTCTTTCAATGTCAAATTTAAGCAGTTTGTACGCGGAAGTTTACTTTACGTGATCTTGTGATTCCAAACACGTCGGCGCCTAACAGAAATATCAACAGGAGTAAATGTGATATTCAGGGTCCGCAAACACACATTTTGATTTTGACATTAGTGAGATCGAGGAGAGTGAGTAGGAATGTCGGGCGTAATATTACTACTGCAAGTGCATTTTAAGCTGAAGTTAAAATTGCTGTAGCGGAATGACCATTGACAAGCGAACTGATTTTAAAGATTTACGAAACAATTGCCGCCGGCTCGGTAATGCAGATTGAGTAGTGTAACCTGTATGTTTCTGCGGCCGATTCAGTAATTAGAGAATGCGTGCTACCGTTGTCAGAAGGGCTCTGGATTTAACAAGCTTATTTTCCGCGTTCTTTACTAATACGCGGACGGTAGACAGCGCGGCTTTCGAGGCAAAGTTGTTATTCACGTGCGCGCTTACAGTCTCGCACTCCGCGACCTCGGAGCATTCGTCTTTCGCAACTGCCGTTTGTTCCACATTTACCCGCGGCCCGAATTCTCTATGCAAAAGTGAGTGGTGTTTGCTTTTGCATTTACTACACGACCTGGCTGCGCAAGTGGAAACGCCATGCCCGGACTTCAGGCACACAAAGCAAAGCCGGTTTTCTTTGGCAGTGTATCTATCATGAGTGATTTTTCAAGAAATAATTTACACTTTATGAAGTTGTGCGAACCTTTGCACAAGTTACACACTTCGTTCCGATCAGAAACAGAATTCCTGCTTTTTAGGTATTGACTCCAGGCGTGTCCCTTTCTTTACTTCTCCTATCAGCAGCTACATTAGCAAGGCGTGGCTCTGGCCTCAAGAACGGTATAAATTGTCAAGGATTAATGCGTGTTTGCGCCGAATGCGCTTCCAGTCTTTATGCGTATGTTCGTCTAACTTGGAGGTAATGGAGAAAAATTAGGATGATCAATATTCCACAGGTTCTTTTAGAACCTTAAGAGCACGAACATTACGTTTGAAGTGATCAACAACATGAATAAACGACTAGCTGAATCTTTCGCAGTCATGTTGTAATTAAATAAAGATGAAATTAATTTATGCGCGGAGCTTAGGATTTTCATATCTATTTTTAGAATATGAATCGCTTCAGCATAACCGCGACGTAAGGCAAGCCAGCAGTGCTTGCAGCGCTACCATTAAGATAAGATTGTAGAAAGTGCCATTTTCAATTTCTGGCAGGTCAGGGAATTATGCACTAAACTTTCGAATAAAGAGAAAAAATGCTCCTCGGAATCATTGCCGGAAAATGAAGGAATTTTCAAAACAGGTAGGCGCGGCCTAAATGAATGCCGTGAATACGCGGGGCGTTGGAAAGGCGGGGGTACCTCGTCATATTCGTCATCAGAACTAGGCACTGGCGTACGCGAGGACGCGGTATCTACAGAAAATGCCTGCCTCACTTGTTCCGGGCGGAACGGATTTGACGTGCGTATAGGAGTACTCTGCCGGCGAGCTGAGGCCGGCCGCGGTCGAACCACTGGCTCTAATACGGGCGAACAACTAAACTCGGCTGCGCCGAGACAGACTAACCTTGCCGTTTGCTCTTATTGCCACTGCGGAGCTCTAGCTATCAGGGCGAAATATCTATTCTATCAAAATGCCTTTTCGTTGCCTGGCTCTCCCGCACTAAAAGAAGAAAGCATGCATCAATTTCTGTTGAATTACGCGGAACTTTGCGAAATCTGATTCTAAGGTTTGGATCCTATGCGGGATTTCGTGTACATTCCGCCGGTGTTGAGGAAATTTTCAAAGGTGGTGAGCGTCGCTATAATAACTCCTCTTTCTCCGCAGCTGAGTCAATACGAAGGAGGCGAGCTTCCAAGCTTCGTCATCTCGAGTTCACGACTTCCTCAGCAGGAGGTTCGGAGTTAGACATGCTGAAAGTATGTGAACAAGCAAATAACAAAGAAAGGCGTTACAAAGTAACCCAGAAGACAAATAAATTCAAAGACAGACACGAGGTGAACTCATTGAAACCGTTACAACGTGGAACAAAATCAGCTGTAAAACCAAATTAATCTTTTAAGCTGAAGAAAAATACAAATTAGTAATACAAGTTATTGATTGTTTCATAAAGTTGGATCCTTGTGTCCTGCCGGTCGCCAATTTTGTGTTAAAATCTCAAAGTCGGCTGACCTCATAATTACTAACATTTTTACTTTGTACGGTCGCCAGCTGTTGAAAACAACACATTAATTACATAAATTTTCGCTACGTAATATATAGCGAACTGACCGTACACATTTGCCTAAGGGAATAGTATACAAGCTAACACAAAGCTTCACAAGCTATCAGGAATTCAAAGATTTCCGTCACCTTGAACCTGGAAATGGACGCCCCAGGTTTTAATAAAGGTATCACAACTTTATAGGATCTCAAATCAGGAGATATGACAATCAAATAACTCAACTATTACATTTGTGCATAAACAATTTTACATATATTGGTTTTTCCTGATGCGCAGGTTGCAAAACAGCTGCAGGTAAAACGAAACAGAATTACAATTTACAAAACAAGAATGAAGGACGGTCGGGCCGTCTCACTTGAACAAAGGCGTCAAATGCGCCAAACAGCCTAGAATTAATAATTTCAGTCGACCTCTCAACAAGAGCCACTTTAGGGCAGAAGCTGAAATTAGAAACATAAACCTTATAACAAAAGGTGAACACTAACCAGTAGCGCATCAACAACATCACGCTAACACATACAAATACTGTCTTATAATCTACCTTTGAATGCCCAATTTAGGACGAGGTAGATAGAAATGTACATAAACAAATTTGCTAAAGAAGCCGTATTTTGGCCTTCTTTTCTTACATAACATTCGTGACAAACAGAACTACGTATGAGCCATGGAACAAACTTTCATAGGAGTGCATAATACCAAAATTCTTGGAAATGGATTTCTTACTATACCTTTCGTAACCATACAACATAGGAATGCAGCAAGTTTACTCGTAAGCGAGAGTGAGCGGTACATAAGCGCCCGCCAGCTGCTCGCTGAACAAAACTGTTCCTAGACACGAGCGCCGATCAGCATGCCACATGCAAGGTCGGCAAGTGACCCCATCGCTGCGTGCCGGTGACAGTTGTAGCCCAGCCGACTTCTCTGCCGGCTACGGGGCCGTGACGTTGCAACCAAGGGCCGCGGTTCGAGCTACCACGCAGGCCAAACAAACGCCTTTGCTAGTCTCCGTGTGGCACGAATGCGGCCAAGCGCCGACTTACTCCGGCAGGGCACCTTTCCATAAGTTGCCAAAAGCGGCAAGTGCCGTCTTACTTATGGCGGAACTGCAACATTAACAACATTCATAAGTAATGCGCAGTAAACATTAAGCTAGTTTCTCACCAATCAGAGGTCAGCGACATACATACAACATAACATTTGTAGTAAGCGAGCTGCAAACAACATAAACATTAGCAAATCATTAACATTTCATAAACATCATATTCATTTCAACGATAAGGATTCCATTTCAATCCATATCAACACATTAAATACATTTATGCATCAATTTCATTAATATATTGTTTGGTTCAAAGGGAACCAACAACAAGAAAACAATATGGCTCAGGCATCACTCTGGAAATGAGAAACAATATTAATTTAGTCTTCATAAACTGATCTATTGTAACTAACGTAAACTAACATACTTCAACCAAGGAAAAATTAAAAAATCCTATTTACAAAACATACTATTTACAAAATTGATACATGTAACGACTCTGGAAGGAGCCGGGCTCTACGAAAAAGAATCAACAAACTACATCACTGGATGTGGCAGAAAGAACAAGAACAAGAGAGGCAGGCTGCGCGAGACCTCTTATGCTATATAGGGGTTGGTGAAGGAAACAGCCGTGAGGGGAGTCATAGCAGTGGGGAGCATGGATCGATAATTTGGAACCTCTTTTAAAAGAATACGTAAGGTAACGCCTGCAAGGGTATGTGACCCTCTTGACACCTGTGCGATGCCTTGAACCCTATTAGAGTCCGTAGGCACTGTATCTGCTACTCAGAATACAGATTGAAAATATTTCAAATTGACCAAAAAACGTCAAATCTGAAGCTACAGAGGAGAATGAGGTGTCAAAGTCCTAAATTTGATGTAGATGCCGGATTTTTGATAGAAGAATCCGGCTTGGGACAAAATCAGTTCTCTTATAATGAACAAAAACCTGTTTTGAAATGAGAAAAAATTATTTGCATAAAACCCGATATATTTCAGATCACACTAATTAAAAACTTAGCTCTTACTAACAAAATCTCAGGTTTAAAACCTTCTCGTATGAGATCTGGATTTAACTATGAAGTATTACCTTTTAAGAGAAATTAAGGTTAAAAAAAGTTATTCATATGGTACCATGTTAAACTAATTACACGAATAAACCTTATAAATAATGGATGTGTTTCTTCCTCAGATGATATTCTAAGATGATTGATGAAAGCTTCTGGGAGGTTCACATCACAAAACTACAGTAAACTGTAGGCACTTAAATTTTTCAAATTTAACACAGGGACCGATTGGAGACAGGGATCGATTGGAGACAGAGACCGATTGGAGACAGAGATCGAATGGAGACAGAGACCGATTGGAGACAGAAACCGATTGGAGGCAGAGACCGATTGGAGACAGAGACCGATTGGAGACAGAGACCGATTGGAGACAGAGACCGATTGGAGACAGAGACCGATTGGAGATAGAGACCGATTGGAGACAGAGTCTAATTGGTGCCAGGGACCGATTGGTGCCAGAGACCGATTGGTGCCAGAGACAGATTGGTGCCAGAGACCGATTGGTGCCAGAGACCGTTTGGTGTCAGACACCGATTGGTGCCAGAGACCGATTGGAGACAGAGACCGATTGGTGCCAGAACCGGTGGTGCGAAGACCGATTGGTGCCAGAGACCGATTGCTGCCAGAGACCGATTGCTGCCAGAAGCCGATTGGTGCCAGAGACCGATTGGTGCGCTGAGAGCGTTAGTACCAGAGACCGATTGGTTTCAGAGACCGATTGGTGCCTGAGACCGATTGCAAAGACCGATTGGTGCCAGAGACCGATTGGTGCCAGGAGACCGATTAGTGCCAGAAGAGACCGATTGGTGCCAGGAACCGATTAGAGACAGAAACCGATTGGAGACAGAAAACCGATCGGAACAGGGCCGATTAGAGACCAGTGACCACGATTGGAGACTGGACCGATTGGAGACAGGGACCGATTGGAGACAAAGACCGATTGGAGCAGGAGTTCAGGGTGGAGACAGAGACCGATTTGAAGACGGACCGATTGGAGACAGGGACCGATTGGAGACAAAGACCGATTTAAAGACAGGACCGATTGGAGACAGAGACCGATTGGAGACAAGGACCGATTGGAGACATGGACCGATTAGAGACAGGGACCGATTGGAGACAGAGACCGATTGGAGACAGAGACCTATTGGAGACAGAGTCTGATTGGTGCCAGAGACCGATTGGTGCCGGAGACCGATTGGAGACAGGGACCGAATGGAGACTAGATCGATTAGAGACAGGGACCGATTGGAGACTAGATCGATTGGGAACCCAGGGGACCGATTGGAATGAGACGATTGGAGACAGAGACCCTGTGGAGACAGAGTCTGATTGGTGCCAGAGACCGATTGGAGCCGGAGACCGATTGGAGCCGAAGTCCGATTAGTATGAAAGACGGATTGGAGACGAATCTCAGATGGGCGAGATCGATTGAAGACGGAGACCGATTGGAGCCAGAGATCGATTGGAGCCAGAGACCGTATTGCCAGAGACCGGTGGGACGAGACCGATTTACGGCAGAGACCGATTGAAGACGGGGCCGATTGTGACGAGGACCGAGTGGAGACAAGAGACCGATTAGAGACAGAGACCGATTAGAGACAGAGCCCGATTGGAGACAGAGACCGATTTGAAGACAGAGACCGATTGGAGACAGAGACCGATTGAAGACAGACCGATTGGAAACAGAGACCGGTGGAGACAAAGACCGATTGGGGCGGACCGATTGGGGCCAGACGATTGGAGACAGAGACCGATTGGAGACAGGGACCGATTGGAGACAGGGACCGATTGGAGAGGAACGGTTGGAGACAGGGACCGATTGGAGACAAGGGACCGATTGGAGACAGGGACCGTTTGGAGACGAGATCGATTGGAGACGAAGACCGGTGGAGACAGAGGCGATTGGAGACGAGACCGGTGGAGACCAGAGACCGATTGGAGACAGAGACCGGTGGAGACAGAGACCGATTGGAGACAGAGACCGATTGAAACGAGAATGATTGATGAACCAGTTGGAGACAGACCGATTGGAAACAGAGACCGATTGGAGAGAGAAGACCGATTGGGGCGGAGGCCGATTAACGTTGCAGAGATCGGTGTTTTGAAGGTGATTGGTGCCGAATACGTATGGTGCAGAGACAGATTGGGAGACAGAGACCGGCTAGTGCCAGAGACCGATTGGTGCCAGAGACCGACTGGAAGCAGGGGCGATTGGAGACAGGGCCGATTGGGAGACGGACCGATTGAAACAGAAACCGATTGGAGACAGAGACCGATTGAAGACAGAGACCGATTTGAACAGACCGTTGGTACCAGAGACCGATTGGAAAGAGAGACCGATTGGTGCCGAAGACCGATTGGCGCCAAAACCGGTGGTGTCAGAGACCGATTGTGCCGAGATATAATTGATGCCAGAGACCGGTGGTGCCAAGAAGCCGATTGTTGCCAGAGACCGATTAGTGCCAGAGACCAGTTTATGGTGCAGAGCCCGATTGGTGCCTGGACCGATTGGAGACGAGACCGTTTGGAGACAGAGACCGATTGGAGAGAGAGCACGATTGGAGACGAGACCGATTGAAACCTTTTGGAGACAGAGACCGATCGTGCAGAGACCGATTGGTGCCAGAGACCGATTGGTACCAGAGACCGATTGGTGCAGAGACCGATTGGAGACAGGAACCGATTGGAGACAAGTCGATTGGACACAGTCCAGTTAAACACGAGACCGATTGGAGACAGAGACCGATTGGAGACAGAGACCGATTGGAGACAGAGCCTGATTGGTGCCAGAGACCGATTGGTGCCAGAGACAAATTGGTGCCAGAGACCGATTGGTGCTAGAGACCGGTGCTGCCAGAGACCGATTGGTGCCATGATGATTGGAGACAGAGACCGATTGGGGCAGAGATGATTGGAACGAGATAAGTTGGAGAGAGACCGATTGGAGACAGAGACCGATTGGAAACAGAGACCAAATAGGAACAGAGACCAGTTGGAGACAGACCGATTGGAAACGAAGGTGTTGAAGACAGAGACCGATTGAAGACATAGACCGATTGGAGACAGAGACCGATTGGTGCAGAGACCGATTGGTACCCGGATACCGATTGGTCCCAAGACCGGTGGTGCAAGAGACAAATTGGTGCCAGAAGCCGGTGGGGCCAGGGCCGATTGGTGCAGAGACCGGTGGAGACAGAGACCGTTTTGAGACAGAGACCGATTGGAAACAGAGACCGATTGGGACAAGCCGATTGGTGCCAGAGACCGATTAGTGCAGGAGCCGATTGGTGCAGATACCGATTAGTCCCAAGGGAATCGATTGGTGCAGAGACCAATTAGTGCATGAGACCGATTGGTACCCGAGACCGATTGATTACTTGAGACAGATTGGTGCCAGAGACCGATTGGTGCCAGAGACCGGTGGTGCTAGAGACCGATTGGTGCCAGGGATTGATTGGTGCAGAGACCTGGCTTGGAGCCAGAGACCGATTGGTGCAGAGACCGATTGGTGCCGGGGCGGTGGTGCCAGAGTCCGATTGGTGCCAGAGAGCGATTAGTGCGAGACCGGTGTCGATTGCCAGGAGATGCGTTGAGTGCCAGAGACCTGTGGAGACAGCGAACGATTGGAGACAGAGACCGGTGGTGCCAGACACCGGTGGTACCAGAGACCGAATGGTGCCAGACCCCGATTGGTGCCAGAGCCGATTAGTACCAGAGACCGGTGGTGCCAAGAGACCGATTGGTGCCAGAGACCGGTGGTGCCAGAGACCGATTGGTGCCAGAGACCGATTAGTGACAGAGACCGATTGGAGACAGAGACCGATTGGTGCAGAGACCGATTGGTGCCAGAGACCGGTTAATTTGCCAGAGACCGATTGGAAACGAGGCCGATTGGAGACAGAGACCGATTGGAGGAAGTGACTGATTGGAGACGAAGGGACCGATTGGAGACAGGGACCGATTGGAGACAAGGGACCGATTGAAACAAAGACCGATTGGAACGAGACCGATTGAAAAAGACGATTGGAGACGAGACCGATTGGCGGAAGAGACCGATTAGGGCAAGGGACCGATTGGAGACAGGGACCGGTTGGGCAAGGCCGATTGGGGCAGGGACCGATTGAAACAAAGACCGATTGGAGACAAGAGACCGATTGGAGACAGAGACCGATTGGGACAGAGACGGATTGGAGGTGGAAGTCTGATTGGTGCGAGGCCGGTGGAGACGAGACCGATTGGTGCCGAAGACCGATTGGTGCTGGGATGAATGGTGCCAGGGCCGGTGGTGCCAGAGACCCGGTGGTGCCAGAGACCGGTGGTGCAGAAGCCGATTAGTACCCAGAGACCGATTGGTGCCAGAGACCGATTGGAGACAGAGACCGATTGGAGACCAGAGCCGATTGGTGCCAGAGACGGTGGCGCTAGAGGTGGGTGGTGCAGAGACAAATTGGTGCCAGAGACCGATTGGTGCAGAGACCGATTGGTGCCAGAGACCAGTGGTACAAAGACCGATTCGTGCCCGGAGACCGATTCTATTGCCAGAGACCGATTGGTGCAAGGCAGATTAGAGACAGAGACCGATCAGGAAACGAACGATTGGAGACGAGGACCGATTGGAGACAGGGTGGTGGAGACAGAGACCGATTGGAGGCGAGATCGATTGGAGACAGGGACCGATTGGAGACAGAGACCGATTAGTGCCAGGACGATTGGTGCCAGTGACCGATTGGTGCAGAGACCGATTAGAACAAGTATTCTGATTGGAGACATAGTCTGATTGGTACGAGACTGATTGGTGTCAGAGACCGATTGGTACCAAAAGACCGGTGGTTTTGAGGGCCGGTTGGTGCAGAGACCGATTGGTGCCGGACCCAGTTGAGTGCCCAGGGCCCGGTTGAAGACCGAGACCGATTAGTGCAAGAGACCGATTGGTGTTGAAGACCGATTGTTGAAACCGGTGTTGCCGAGACCGTGGTACTGGGCCGATTGGTACCCGGTCGGTGGTGCCAGATACCGGTGGTGCAGGCCGATTGGAAACGGGACCAGTTGGATACAGGAGCCGGTGGACACGAGACCGATTAAACACAGAGCCGATTGGAAACAGAGACCGATTGGAGACAGAGACCGATTGGAGGCAAAGACCGTTAGTGCCGAAGACCGGTGGTGCAGACCGGTGGTGCTGAACCGATTAATTTAGAGACCGATTGGTGCAGAGACCGATGAGAGACAGAGACCGATTGGAGACAGAAGACCGATTGGAGACGTGACCGATTGGAACAGGGACCGGTGGTAACACGGACCGGTGGAGACAGGAACCGATTAAAGACAGGGACGATTGGGAGACAGAGGACCGATTGGAGATATGTACCCATTGGAGGAACGGTTTGAGACAGGGACTCCGATTGGAGACAGGCACCAATTGGAGACAGGGACCGATTGGAGACGGGACCATTTGGAGACGAACACCGATTGGAAGCAAAAGACTGGCGGTGGAGAAAGACCGATTGGAGACAAGCAGAGACCGATTGGAGACGAAACCGATTGGAGACAGAGACCGATTGGAGACAGAGACCGATTGGAGAGAGACCGATTGGCGACAGAGACCGTTTGAGACAGGAACCGATTGACAGAGACCGATTGGAACCCAGAGATACCGATTAGGACGACCGATTGCAAACAGAGACCGATTGGAGACAGAGACCGGTGGAGACAGAGACCGATTGATTGCCAGAGACCGGTGGTGCAGATACCGGGGGTGGTCCCAAAGACCGATTGGTGCCAGAGAGACCGATTGGAGTGCCAGAGACAGATTGGAGACAGAGACCATTTTTGAGACCAGGGCCGGTTAGAGTAGAGACCGATTGGAGACAGAGACCGATTGAATTTTAGAGACCGATTGGTGCCAGAGACCGATTGGTACCAGATACCGGTTGTCCCAGAGACCGATTGGTGCAGAGGGCCGGTGGTGCCAGAGACCAACAGTGCCGAGAACAAATTGGTGCTAGAAGACCGGTGGTGCCAGAGATCGGTGGTGCAAGACCGGTGGAGCCGAACCGATTCGTTGCCAGAGACCGTTAGTGCCAGAGAACGGTGGTGCAGAGACGTTGGAGACCGGGACTGATTGGTGCAGAAGCCCGTTAGTGCAAAGAAGACCGATTGGTGCCAGAGACCGATTGGTGCCAGAGACCGATTGGTGCCAGAGACAGATTGGTACCCAGGAAGCCGATTGGAGAGAAGACCGATTGGAGACAGAGACCGTTGAACAGGACCGTTGGGAGACAAGGACCGGTGGGGGCAGGATCGATTGGAACCAGAGACCGATTGGAGACAAGTAATGAATGGGGGCAAGAGACCGATGGGAGACAAAAACCGATTTGGAGGCAGAGACCGATTGGAGAAAGAGACCGATTAGAGACAGAGACCGATTGGAGATAGGCGTTTGGGGCAAATTATGAGTGGTGCAGAGACCGTTGGTGCAGAGACCAGGTCAGTGCCAGAAGACCGATTGGGTACCAGAGACCGTTTGGTGTCAAGATAATTGGTACCAGGAAACGGTGGAGACGAAGGGACTGGTGGTTTTTAGAGACCGATTGGTGCCAGAGACCGATTGGTGCCAGAGACCGATTGGTGCTAGAGACCGATTGGTGCCAGAGACCGATTGGATCCAGAGACCGATGGGAGACAGAGACCGATTGGAGACAGAGACCGATTGGAGACAGAGACCGATTGGAGACAGGGACAAATTGGAGACACGGACCGATTGGAGACAGGGACCGATTAAAGACAGAAACCGATTGGAGACGGGGACCGACTACGGAGACTGTACCCATTGGAGAAGACGGTTGGAGACAGGGACCGATTGGAGACAGGCACCGATTGGAGACAGGACCGATTGGAACGAAAGGGACCGTTTGAAGTGACACGATTGGGAACAAAGACCGATTGGAGACAGAAACCAATTGGAGACAGAGACCGATTGGAGACAGAAACCGATTGGAGACAGAGACCGATTGGAGACAGAGGCCGATTGGAGACAGAGACCGATTGGAGAGAGGGCCAGTTGTGATAGAGACCGTTTTGGGGCAGAGACCGTTGGAAACAGAGACCGATTGGAGACGACCGATTGGAGACAGACTACGATTGGAAACAGAGACCGATTGGAACCCAGAGACCGATTGGAGACAGAGACCGATTGGTGCAGAGACCGATTGGTGCCAGATACCGGTGGTGCGAGGCCGATTGGTGCAGAGACCGATTGGTGCCAGAGACAGATTGGAGACCGAGGCCATTTGGACGAGACAGGTCGACAGAGACCGATTGGAGACGAGAGCCGGTGGGTACAGAGACCGGTGGTGCCAAGAGACTGATTGGTGCCAGATACCGATTTGTCCAGGGCCGATTGGTGCCAGAGACCGGTGGGTGCGAGAATGGTGGTGCCAGAGACCGATTGGTGCTAGAGACCGTTTGGTACCAGAGAGACCGGTGGTAGAGGCCGATTGAACCGAATAGGTGGTGCCAGAGAACGGTGGCATTTCAGAGAACGATTTAGTGCCAGAGACTGATGGAGACCAAGACGGTGGTGCGAGACCGATTGGTGTAGAGACCGGTGTTAGCGAACCGGTTAGTGCCGAGACCGACAATTGCCAGAGACAGATTGGTGCCAGAGATCGGTGAAGGGCCAATTGGAGACAGAGACCGGTGGAGACAGGGACCGATTGGAGACAGGACCGATTGGAGACAGCGACCGATTTGAGACAGTGACCGATTGGAGACAGAGAGATCGAATGGAGACAGAGACCGATTGGGGCGAAACCGATTGGAGGCAGAGACCGGTGGAGACAGAGGGCCGATTAGGGCAGAGACCGATTGGAGATAGAGACCGTTGGGAGACAGAGTGGTAGAGACCGATTGGTACCCAGAGACCGATTGGTGCAGAGACCGGTGGTGCTGCAGAGACCGATTGGTGCAGAGGCCGTTTGGTGTCAGAGACCGGTGGTGCCAGAGACCGATTGGAGACTGCAGAGACCGATTGGTGCCAGAGACGGTTGGTGCAGAGACCGATTGGTACCAGAGACCGATTGCTGCCAGAGACCGATTGGGGCGAGACCGATTAGTGCAGAGACCGATTGGTGCTGAAGGCGATTAGTGCCAGAGACCGATTGGTTCCAGGGCCGATTGGAGCCAGAGACGATTGCTGCAAGGCCGATTGGTGCCAGACACCGGTGGTACCCGAGGCAAATTGGTGCCAGGGATCGATTGGTGCCCAGAGACCGATTGGAGACAGAGACCGGTGGAGACAGGAAACCGGAATTAAAGGTGAGGACCGATTAGAGACAGTGACCGATTGGAGACTGGGACCGATTGGAGACAGGGACCGATTAGAGACAAAGACCGATTGGAGACGAAGGTTTCGATTGGAGACAGAGACCGATTGAAGACAGGGTTCAAATTGGAGACAGAGGACCGATTGGGAGACAAGAACCGATTGAAGACAGGGACCGATTGGAGACGAGACCGATTGGGGCAGGACCGATTGGAACATGGACCGATTAGAGACGGGGACCGATTGGAACAGAGACCGATTGGAGACAGGGGCCTGTGGAGGCTGATCTGATTGGTGCCAGACCGATTGTTTGAGACCGATTGGAGACAGGGACCGATTGGAGACATGGACCGATTAGAGACAGGGACCGGGTGGGACAGAGACCTGACCGGAGACAGAGTCTGATTGTGGTGCCAAAGACCGATCGGAGCCAGAGACCGATTGGAGCCGGAAACCGATTGGAGCCGAAGTCGATTGGTATGAAGGCGGTTGAGCCAGTGTCGAACAAAGATCGATTGAACCAGAGACCGGTGGAGCCCAGAAGAGATCGGTGGAACCAGAGACCGATGCGAGCCAGAGACCGATTGGAACAAAAGACCGATTGCAACCAGAGACCGTTGAAGACAGAGACCGATTGGAGCAGGACCGAGTGGAACAGAGACCGATTGGAGACAGAATCGATTGGAGACAGAGCGATTGGAGACAGAGACCGATTGAAGACAGAGACCGATTGGAGACAGAGACCGATTGAAGACAGACCGATTGAAGCAGGGACGATTGGATACAAGACCGATTGGAGACTGGGAACTAGTTGCGGAGACCGAGACCGATTGGAGACAAGACTCCGATTGGAGACCCAGGGACCGATTGGAGACAGGATTCCGATTGGTGAAGTGAACAGTTGGAGACGGGGACCGATTGGAGACGAGGACCGTTTGGAGACAGAGATCGATTTGGGGCGAGACCGATTGGGACCGAAGAGAGCGATTGGAGACAGAGACCGATTGGGGCAAGAGACCGATTGGGGCAGAGACCGATTGGAACAGAGACCGATTGGAGACAGAGACCGATTGGAGACAGAGACCGATTGGAGACAGAGACCGATTGGAAGAGGAAGCCTATTGGAGACAGAAACCGATTAGTACCAGAACCGATTGGTGCCAGAGACCGGTGGTACCAGAGACCGATTAGTGCAGAGACCGATTAAAGACGAGACCGATTGGAGACAGAGACCGATTGGACACAGAGACCGATTAAACACAGAGACCGATTGGAGACAGAGACTGATTGGAGAAAGAGACCGATTGGAGACAGAGCCCGATTGGTGCCAGAGACCGATTGGTGCCAGATACCGATTGGTGCCAGAGACCGATTGGTGCTAAAGACCGATTAGTGCCAGAGACCGATTGGTGCCATAGATCGATTAGAACAGACCGATTGGAGACAAAGAAACCGTTTTGGAACAGAGACCCATTGGAAAAAGGGCCGATTGAAACAGAGACCGTTTGGAGACAGACCGATTGGAAACGAGACCGATTGGAGACAGAGACCGATTGGAGACAGAGACCGATTGGTGCCAGAGCCGATTGGTGCCAGATACCGATTGGTCCCATAGACCGATTGGTGCCAGAACCGATTGGTGCCAAGACCGATTGGTGCCGAGACCGATTGGTGCCAGAGAGACAGATTGGAGACAGAGACCGTTTTGAGACAGAGACCGATTGGAAACAGAGACCGATTGGAGACAGAGACCGATTGGTGCCAGAGACCGATTGGTGCCAGAGACCGATTGGTGCCAGATACCGATTGGTCCCAGAGACCGATTGGTGCCAGAGACCGATTGGTGCCAGAGACCGATTGGTGCCAGAGACCGATTGGTGCCAGAGACCGATTGGTGCCGAATTCGATTGGAGCCAGAGACCGATTGGTGCCGAGACCGATTGGTGCCAGAGACTGATTGGAGAACGAAGACTGATTGGTGCCAGAGACCGATTGGGTACCTCGGCCGTTGCCAGAGACTCCGATTAGTGCAGAGACCGATTGGTGCCAGAGACCGGTGGTGCAGAGACCGATTGGAGACCCAGAGACCGGTGGAGACAAGAGACCGATTGGAGACCGAGGACCGATTGGAGACGCAGGGATCCGATTGGATACAGGGACATATTGGAGACAGGGACCGATTGTAGGCAGAGACCGATTGGAGACGAGACCGACTGGGGCAGAGTCTGATTTTGCCTGATGTGGTTGGTGCCCGAAATTACGATTGGTGCAGAGACCGATTGGTGCCAGAGACCGATTGGTGCCGGAGACCGATTGGAGACAGAGAGACCGGTGGTGCCAGAGACCGATTGGTACTAGGGCCGATTGGTGCCAGGGATGCGTTAACAGAGGCCGATTAGTGCCAGAAGCCGATTGGTGCAGAGACCGATTGGTGCCTGAGGCCGACTGGAGACAGAGACCGATTGGAGACAGAGACCGATTGAAGACAGACCCCGATTGGTGCCAAGGACCGATTGGTGCCAGAGACCGATTGGTGCCAGAGACCGATTGGTGCCAGAGACCGTATGGTGCCAGAGACGGATTGGAGACAGGGCGGTGGTGCAGACCGATTGGTGAAGACTGATTGGTACCAGAGACCGATTGAAGACAGAGACCGATTGGAGAAAGAAACCGATTTGAGACGAGACCGATTGGAGAAATGGACCGATTAGACAGAGACCGATTGGCGACAGAGACCGGTGGGAGACGAGGACCGGTGAAGGCAGACCGATTGAGACGAGACCGGTGGAGACAGAGACCGATTGGAGACGGTGACTGATTGGAGACAGAGTCTGATTGGTGCCAGAGACCGATTACGGTGTCAAGAGACCGATTGGTGCCAAAGACCGATTGGTACCGAAGACGGAGGGTGGTGCTAGAACCGATTGGTGCCAGAGACCGATTGGTGGCACAGACCGATTGAAACAGAGACCGATTGGGGCGGACCGATTGGAAACAGGGCCGGTCAGAGTCAGAGACCGGTGAAGACAGAGACCAATTGTTGCAGGAGACGGTGGTACCAGAGAGACCGATTGGAGACGGGAGCCGATTGGTGCCAGAGACCGATTGGTGTAGAGACCAATTGGTGCAGAGACCGATTGGTGTCAGTGAATTGGTGCAGAGACCGATTAGTGCAGAGACCGATTGGTGCAGAAGCCGATTGGTGCCCAGGAGACCGATGAGTACCAGAGACCGATTGGTGCAGAGCCCGATTGGTGCCAGAGACCGATTGGAGACAGAGACCGATTGGAGACAGAGACCGATTGGTGCAGAGACCGATTGGTGCCTGAGGCCGACTGGAGACAGAGACCGATTGGAGACAGAGACCGATTGAAGACAGAGACCGATTGGAGACAGAGACCGATTGGAGACGAGACCGATTGGAGACAGAAACCGATTGAAGACAGAGACCGATTGGAGTGAAGACTGTGGAGACAGAGACCGATTGGAGACAGAGACCGATTGGAGCTAGAGACCGGTGGAGACAGACCGATTGGAGACAGAGACCGATTGGAGACAGAGACCGATTGAGGCAGAGACACAGGGGACCGATTGGAGAAAGAGACCGATTGGAGACAGAGACCGAGTGGAGACAGAAACCGATTGAAGACAGAGGGCCGGTGGAGGCGAGACCTATTGGAGACAGAGACCGATTGGAGACAGGGCTGATTGGAGGCGAGACCGATTGGAGACAGAGACCGATTGGAGACAGAGACCGATTGGTGCCAGGACCGATTGGTGCCAGTGACCGATTGGTGCCGAGACCGATTGGTGCCAGAGACCGGTGGTGCCAGAGGCAATTGATGCAGAGACCGATTGAAGGCAGAGACCGGTGGAAAAGAAACCGATTTGGAGACAGAGACCGATTGGAAATGGACCGATTGGAGACAGAGACCGATTGGCGGCAGAGACCGATTGGAGACAGAGACCGATTGGAGACAGAGACCGATTGGCGACGAGACCGATTGGAGACGGGGACCGATTGAAGACAGAGACCGATTGGAGACAGAGACCGATTGGAGACAGAGACCGATTGGAGACAGTGACTGATTGGAGACAGAGTCTGATTGGTGCCAGAGACCGATTGGTGTCAGAGACCGATTGGTGCCAAAGACCGATTGGTGCCAGAGACCGATTGGTGCCAGAGACCGATTGGTGCCAGAGACCGATTGGTGCCAGAGACCGATTGGTGCCAGAGACCGATTGAAGACAAAGACCGATTGGTGCAAGAGACCGACACGGTTTTTTCGCGCAGCGAAAGCTAACTGCGTAAGTGGTAGCGAGAAAGTAAAAATATGCAGCTCTACTACAAAAACAAAACTTTACAAGCCTCACAAGAAATAGATGACATATTCAATGGCCAATTTTTAACAATTCATTGAAAAATTAATCCTCAATTCTCTCTAAACAATAAAACACACCAACCTAACACTAATGTAGTAACACAAATCATCAATTCTATATTTTTTAAATGGAAACCCTCTGAAATTTTTAAAATCAGGCACAAATGGAGAATAAATCCCCAGTAAGCCTGGACAACATTCGAGATTTTCTTATCAAACACAGTGTTTCGTATACTAGTGCAACCACACTTTCCTGTTGCAATTACTCTCTAAAAACTGGCATTTTCCAGATGTATTCGAAATGGCAAATATTAAACCATTGTTTAAAAGGAGCAATGGTTACTGATCCAATGAACTATAGACATATCTCCCTGTTATCAGAATTTCAAAAAATTCTGAAGAAACTTGCAATGAAGTAGACTCAGTTTCTCAATGCAAATGTCTTCACAGTACACAACATAGCTTCAGGAGTAACAGATCCACTAGGAACACAGCCATATTCTCCTTTTAAATGGCATACTTGTTGCATTAAAACAGAAGGAAATTCCTATTGTGCCTCGACCTGGAAATCCTGAGTTCGAGTCCCGGTGTAACAGGATTTCGTCACTAGCTAGGTGGAATTTAGTTGCTGGCCGGAGAGATTGCAGAGTCTGCTGTGATCAGTGGTTTCCGTGGTTTCTCGATCAACACCAGGTGTATGCAGTACCCTAACAAACGGGCCACGGATCGCGCGCGATCTTTTCTTCCCCTTTCCTTGTCATATCCTTCCCCATTACTCTCACACACACACACTTATATGCAACACTTGTGTACATAATCTACTAATAATACATACCGAGAGACTGGTCGAGAGTTTACAGCTTGTCCCGGTTGGGTCGGTGCCACGCTGGTGGGAGATACCTGGTTAGGGAAATCCCCGCTATCCGACGATAAGGTAGGTTGAAAAAATCCCAGCAAGCCGACATAGATTGGTACCGGATCACAACATCCAGCAGGCAGACACCATCAAGATCCTGCCACATCCACGCGATGAAACTATGGACTGCACTTACGGAACCATGGTAATAGCCGTTGTCGCGCCCGGATTCGTTGATCACTCATTATTCTATAAGAAGGTATACGCGTGGAGCTCAGAAGGCGCAGTCTTTCTTGTACTGAATTTCACCTCTGTAGTGTAAGACTCTCTTTTCGGTTTTGTCTCACCACTCTTTCACCTGCAATCTGAAGTACTCCCTCTTAAATTATATTTTCATCTTTCCTCAATTTTTCCCGGATCCCCTATATTGAAACTAATCGTGGAACAGAATGGCACAGACTTTCTCATGCTTAACATTTCTAATTTCTTAGTGTGAACTGGCCCCATCTCTCTTGGTTGGACTGGTCTTGCCTAGCCTTTTCTTGGACTGGTCTTCCTCTGGCCAAAGGAGCCCAAAGTACGTATTTTTAGAGGTATGTGATTTTCGGTTTTCTAATGGTTAAACCGAAATATTATTTTAAAATATTAATGAAGAGTGAAACCTCGTCCAACATGGAAATTTTCGTTGAAAAATTTGGAGAGTTTTTAAGAAAATATGTTTAAGCGTCACTGTAAATCGCGAAATTTGCCGAACTTTTTCACAGAAAAATATTGTTTTCGAAAACTTCATTTTATGAAGTCATTAGAAGCACTTCCATACAAATGCAATAAATGTATACAAATCGCTGGATATGTGCATATTATTTGACATGAGAGATATTTTTTTTTTTTTTTAAATACGTTTTTCCGGGTCTGCATGTAAAGTAGCCCCAAATTTTTAAAGAATGTTTTTCAAATTTTCAAAGTTTCAACTAGAGCCAGATGGACAAAGGTTTCTTCAATTTGGAAGAAATCCTACGCATGGTTTAGGCGCTAGTAGGTATTTCACGGACGATAGACTGACAGACAGACGGATGTTTCACTTGCAATTGGTTTTTCGGCATCAAAGAGCCACAAAACGGCATTCTGGCTACACCGTGTGTTAGAGGATTATTTATCTTAATTTAGCAACTGGATTTATCCACTTTCTTGTTTTCACGGCAATGAATCTTTTTCTGTAAAAAATTCTCCGTTTTTCGCGCAGCGACCACTGCTCCTCAACACTACGTATTATCCGTATTTACGTACGTATACAGAGAGTTAAAAATAATTGAATTGAAATGTGACTAGAATATTTTAGAAAGCGCAAAACATTGGTCATATATTAAATATTCATTGAAACATTGTGAGGCCCGTAAAGAAAATAACGTTTGAGAATTCAGGAAGGCGCAATTTAGGCTCATTTTCATTTAAAACTATCGAGTTTTTGACAAACTTCATAAGAAATTATTTGAAGCAATTGTACGCATATGTGCGATAATGTATTTACAAAATTCCCGCAATTCCGTAAACCAATTTTTCGGTCACAAGGTGAAACAAACATAAATTCTGACTTATTGTTTTAGAGGAAGTAATTTACTATAAACTGGAAGAATTTATATCCACTTTTGCGGTAAGATACCGCATAGGGTTGATTATAAAGTTTTCCGACAAAAATTGCGGTTTTCATGCCATAACATTAAAATATCCTCGCTTCACTGCATAATATCATGATCGGTCCTGAAAGTAAAAATTGGAGGAGAATAGGTAACATCCACTTCATGATTGAAATATGCATGAGAAATATTAATTTGCACTAGCTTGGGTATTTTCGATGTAGACGAATCGGCCACGATTGTGACTCTTGATAGTCCTAGCTGATCGATTTTCAACTGTATGGTCATTAGCCTATTGAACAGTGAATGTTTTATTCCTTGGAGCTGGCAGAGTGCCTTCACGACTGGATGGTGAGATCCGGCGCCGAGCTATACGCCGTCATGCGGGGTCTCCTTCTCCAGGTACCTCTGCCAACGGGGTACTGCCCCAGCCGCTTCAACTTCTAGTAAGTCGCCGACATGTGTGGTAGTGTTGTAAGTAGAGTATTTGGGGACAGGTTAGGACACGGAAGAAAGATCGCGCGTGGTCCATGGCCTTTTGTTAAGTACTACACTGGCATACGAGTTGTATTGAAAGAGAAACCACAGAAAATGACAAAGCAGCAGACCGCTAGAAAATTTTGATAAAGAGTAATTTTTTGCGTAAACTCGATAGTTTTTGTTTAGATACGAACAAAATACAAGAGAAAATGTTCCTTTTTATTGTTTTTCTTATAAATCAATTTCCAAAGGAAATATTATTTGGAAAACTTCAGATTCGTATTCAGCGCCCCAAAAAACATATAGAAGCGAAAAAACAAATCTACATAACATGATTTAGAACAGTATTTCCTGAGCACGTAATGGAGGCCCGGTTCGGCAGTGGCACGGCTGGCACGGGAAGATAGTATCACTTAGCAATGAGGTTATCGGCCTGCCCCTGAGCGAGCGTAGGTTGCGCATTGCATTCGCTCGCTTCCTTCCTCTCGCCCACTCTGTAAGACGCTCCTGACAGAACCATCGCTTGACTTTCCACGTTATCATTAGTAGTGTAGTACAGAGAAAGATATTATTAAGTTTTCAAAATGTATGGTATCCTTTGTTTTGATTTGAATTATTTGATAAAATTTAGGTCCAGGAACCCATCCCAAATTACCTATTAATTTAATTGAAATAGTATGTATATTTACAGGATAATTTAATAATTATTCCCAAGGTACGGATCTCTCCGCGTTTCGTCATACCGCCAAAAATAAAGTCTATATATATATATATAGACACACACACACACACACACACACGCACATACCCAATAAGTGAGTCGTTTTCAAAAACTTCTCCGACGGTCCGTCAGTGGGCAACGCTCGGATCAAATTTGGTCATGGGATATTTTCCAAAATTTACATTCTCCGATCCATCTTTCAAGGCCTTGTAGTTTTGAAAGTGATTTAAAAAATCTAGTTCTTCAAAAAGACTGGAAGAGTTTGTAAACAAAAAAACATTGTTCTGCACTTAGCCATTTCACTACGTCTCAATACTTTTACTTGCCATCCGTGCACTCTGTTGGTGTGACACAAAATCTGCTCTTTTTGGACAGGGGAAATATTAATTTTGCAATATAATAGAAAAGCTCCCCGAGTGTACTTGTTGCTTTGTTGCAAAATCCCAATGCTTCTGAAAATAAAAATGCCGATTCAGGAGAAAGTATTTTCGTACACAGACGAAAGATTTTTGGCAATTTCAGTTTATCTTTTTGGTGATTCTTAAGGATTCATTATATAGTCTTAGAATCAAGACTACAAATTGCAGGAACAGTTTCACAGGGCCTAAAGTGCCTATTTGAACGTTTAACTTCACCTCGATCTCAGGAGTAACAGAATTTAGTGTCTCTTGACCAATTTATACATAGAGTACTATTATCGTTTTTTCACTGTGCATTACAAATTCTAACGGGTCAATCCTCCGAGGACGACACAATTAGGTCATTGCCAATTATCTCTAAAACTAATGAATGAATGCATCGAACAAGTGCAGATGTAGAAAGATCACTCATAATGACATCTGCTGCCGAAGCAGTAATTCTCAAGTTAGAGTTGATTTCCATCACAATTCATAGTGCACGGGAACATCGGCTGCTTTCGTAAAATCCTCAACAGCGAAAGAATTCTGAAGAAATTGTTCACCACCACTGTCCCAACTCGGTGAGTAGGGAGCGACAACATTCCTCATAACTAGAGCTCGAAGGTTCACATATTTATTTCACCTACAATAAGCTAAGCGAAAGGCATTTATTTTCACGAAAATAGGCAAGTAAACAGGGGTTTATTGTGACTAAAGTACGGATGCAAAAAAGGTATTAAACAGTGAAAAATCACTAATTAAAAGGTATAATTTTAAAACACTACTAAATAAAATGTTTCAAATTTTTATTCCAACAAGTGAAATCATACTTACATGGAAGGAAACGTCTTCTTCGTTCTAATCTTGATTGCACATGACCACCCGATGTGATTAATAATTTTCTTTACTTGCGACGCTATCTCGACGGAAATCACTCTTGTGAACTCCCTTTCGAATCTTGGAATCAGTGGAAAAACGTGATTATAGTTTTCGTTCATTGCGCCTGTGTAATCCTCAGCAATGAGATGGGTCACATCGTAATTCATATACACAGAGCTTTGTCCTCAAAAAAGGGATCAGAGCCAAAGTCAGTAGAACAGGATTCCTCGTGAAAGAACAAAGTCTGTCGTCATTGATGAAAGACAACAGCAATCTTGACTGGTATCAGCTTCCATTCTCATTTAGATTTTTAACACTACCCGGCTCTGCATCCACAGCCGAGAAAGACAAAACGCGACAGTACCTTCGTTTTGTCAAACTTATCGGTATGGTTTGATCGAGATCGGAGCAGGAAAGAAATGAAATAATAACGAAAAGGATGGAAAATGATTATAGTTATTATATAGGCATGGAATTATAGTAATTAACGAAGCAGTGGATAAAGGGAGTATAAAGAAAGCATAGTAGTAGGTTCAGGAAAGCGAGCGATGATAGGGCAAGATTTTTCTCATTTACAGTACAAATTATACCCATTTGTATACATGTATTCAATATTTTTGTTTAAAAAATGATTCACTGAATAAACCGACATTACAAAAAACCATGATTCCAGTCAATTTAACTCTATATTTGTAACTAGACGTTTCCCGATCTAAATTAAGGTCCTCTTCAGTGTCTGTTTTTATACTATTAGCACTCATGTAAAAATATTATGTAATGCTTGTAACTGATTGGTTGATGTGACCTTTCCAGACACTGAAGGTTATAGTTTAGACCTTATAATTTTCAGAAGTTTCAAATTGGTTTGTAAAAACAAATTAGTAGTTAACTGAAGGAAAAACTGTCTCAATGCAATTTGCGCTTCAAATCAGCAGTCGTATGCTCCATTGAAAATGAACAATATGCAGTGTGATGCTAAGGTAACAACATTTCTAGGTCTCTCAATTCAATCAAACCCCTCAAATGGAATGCATATAACAAATTAAACACTAAATTAAGCTCATTATGTTACGCATTCAGAATTCTTGCAAATTCTGTCAGCCTTTATACAGCTCGTTGTGTGTATTTTGCAAATGCCATTCCGCCTGAATATGGCATAATTTTCTGGGGAAGCTCATCCTTTGGATTTCCCAGACATTTGGGTGCAAAGAAAATTATCGAATAGTCAAAATCCCATCCACGTGATCCATTTTAAGCCTCTTTTCATTGAGCTTGGGATTTTACATTTAAGTACCTATTTATTTATGAGTCTGTAGTATTTATCAAGGCAGCTTACTTAACGGTGGGAACTTATTTTTCATGTAATACTGATATTTATAGTTACAACACTCGACGTAAATCTTCTTCAAGTGTGTTATCAACAGCGCGTACAATACATGTACGTTGCTACAACTCATTGCCAGGTGAAATTAAACAATTAAAATTAATTTTTAAATTTAGAAATTGAAAGTAAAATCTTTTCTGCAAAGGCATTTCTATTCAATTAGAACTATACTGATCGTCAAAAGAAAAATAATGTTACTTTAGCAAAACAAGATTAAGTATAACAGATTAGTCTACATTTGCATTATATAATTTTAAAAAAGACTCAATATGCCTGTAACAAATAATGTACTTCTGGGTCAATGACCCCCATCTCGATCAGGTTTTTGTCCAGTTTCCCTGATCCATTGAGCAAATGCTGAGATGGCCCCTTGATTTGCTTCTGGACGTAAATGTAGCTTCACTATGCGCACGTTTTGTTAAGCTTTTCTTTTGTTTGTAAAGGTAGTAGAACTTAGGTTGAGTTTATATTTTGTTAGCAATACAGAAAAATCAAATCTATTTGTTCCTTTACTGTTAAATAAGTTTTTCTGTAATTTTGCAACAGAAAATATCTACTGAAATGTTAATCCTTCTCTTTTTTAAATTTATTATTATTACTATTATTTTCATCTTTCAACTATTAATAGTTAAATTCCCCCCCATACGTCACATACAGTTTTTGACTATTTTTGACTTAATAAATAAATAAATAAATAGGTCAGAAACGTCTGCTACAAATGTACAGTTAAATTAGCTGGAAATCGTCGTTGTTTTTTTTTTTTTTTGGCAATATTTTTCGTTTACATTTAAGAATAATTTAAATTTTGAAAAATTCAAGAACATCTTTTGATTTAGGCACATATTTGATGACATGTGCTTCTGAAAAATGCCACTATTTTAGTGGGCCGTGCATTGTGTACACAGATCACTATTGTGGTTTAGAGGTTAAAGAAATATTTGCTAATGGAAGGAATTGAATATACTCCGGACGAAATATTAGAAGGAGCTGACAATGCCGTGAAAACATTACTTCCCAGGAAAAGTTAAATGATTATGAGAGAGAATACAAGATGTATGAATATTGGAAAGGAAAAATAGAGACTTCGGATACAGTTGTGCTGGCGTACTTTTTAGAACGGGTAAACACAACTGACATTCATATTTTTTACATTTGTGATACTAAAACCAAATGTTTTTTATGTAAAACATTTACTTTACTCATATTGAATATTTTATGTTGTTCCATTAGTCTGACTCCTTAACGTTTACTTCACCAATTTAGTTATATTCATTACTTGTTTACATGTAGTTGATGTTGGTACTTAGTTTGATGTACATTTATATTTCATGTTTCATAATGACTGTTAATACCTTCACCAATTCTGTTATTGTGTCTTAATTCAACGATTTTGATTCTTCTCAGAATTCTGATTAGTAGTTAGGGGAGTTTTTTCATTGCAGGGTGGAGTTTAATTGCACGCGTGCTATTATCATAAAGGATAATAAACGATTTTCCATAGAATTAATGACCACATGTAGTTAAGTAATGACCATGAAGAGGGTCCCATTTAGAACGGTGATCACTGCAGTGTCTCTTCCATGTGAGGTCATGAGGTCGAGACCCGACATAGCAGAGATTTTCCATACTGGCTAGATATCTAGGTGAGTTCAGTCGGTGACTGGAGAATTCTAACGGCGGCTGCTCTGATCGGTAGTTCACCGATCAATGCACCAGGCAAATTGCTGGAACGGTGCCTAACAAATGAGCCCGGACCACGCGCTATCGCGCCCTTCCTTGTCTATCATACACCCGCCCACTCACACAATCACATCTACACTATGTCGGGGACCAGTCAGGGCTTATAGCTCGTCCGGGCTGGGGCGGTGCCACACTGTTGGAAGATACCTGATTGAGGAAAATCCCTCAAGCCGACGGTAGGTTTGCGCCGGATCTCGCCATATAGCAGGGGAAGATCACCGCCCCCTCGCGAAAAAGCGTGCACTATACTTACGGGAATTATGATCTTAGCAGTTGACGCGCCCGGAATCGATCAAATAAAAAAATTGAGACAGATACAAAAGGAGAAACCATATTTAATACACTGGAAAACTTACGAGATAAGAAGATATCCTATTAGATATTATATCATCTACTACGGATGATGGCGCTCGGCTGTCTTTGACTTCACAAAAGGTTTCTTAGTGCACGTAAAAAGTATATTCCAGATATGCATTGCGTCATTCATTGCCTACATTTGGTTGCGAAAATATAGGTAACAGCTGTTTCAGTCTCTGAAACATGTCATCATAGCAGTCAATAATATCCGAAACAGCTCTTTAAATGACCTATTATTTAACCAACTGTGTGCTAATGAAGATTTCAGCCGATTGCCTTTTTACACAGAAGTGCGTCGGCTATCAAGAGTACTTTTCTGACTCGATTTCATAATCTGTTTAACACTGTGATAGAGGTCTTGGAAAAAACAAAAGGCATATATTTCACCAACCAACCTCATCGCATCAAAGAGATAAAATTGTTTAATGATATCAATCTTCAAGATAAACTTGATAAAAAACATCATTTGCTGCTTTTTCGTAGTAAACTGCTCTTACACACAAAGAAGAACTATCGGCAGACTTGGGTTCCCCAATTCCCTAATAATTTATCAGTATCAGCCCATCAACGACGACTTGCTTGTTTACTGCCAACATTTGGAGAACCTCTACAGTGATTTCAAAGAACGGTTTCAGGACATTTTAAAAGTGGAAATACCAGTTAGGTGTTGGATGTATTCTCAATTGTCTACACAGAAGGATCATCCCAGCTGGAAGAGAAGAAACTGCTAGGCGACAAGAACTGACGATTAGAGACTAATCAAATTCAAAGTATTTACAAAAGAATTTTGGCTAAAAGCTAACTAGAAACAGATCGTTTGCATGTTACCGAACGCGGTGACTGACGCCCATTTTGGAAGTAAATTCCAGATCTGATAACAAACTTGTTAAAAATCACTATATTCATTAGATAAGTTTTAAAATATAAATGTTTGTTTCAGTAATTTGAATGAAGTTTTATATTATAAATTAGCGTTATAATTACTCCTTTAGTTAGAAGTCTCGTTTCAAAACGTAATTTGGAACTCTGAGCAGTAAGACTCAAATGGCGCTATAATGAAAGTGGTGATTGCGATTGTGATTTTAAGATGTCGTACAGTTAAAAAATATTGAGGGCGCTACGATTCTCAAAGTGGGCGGTAGACAAAGTTTGAGAACCTCTGTTTTAGGGTAGTAATCCACTATACTTAGAGACAATATTTATCTACTTTTTGTTATCAGGGCCCAGCAACAGCAGCTTTTCTATCTAAGGTGCCTTTTTCGCAGCATTACAATACTTTCTCTATAATGCGTAAGCAGTAGAGAGAAAGAAAAGGTGGTTGATCAAAGTTCAGAATCTATTCGTAACAAATAAGTCACAATTACACAGATGCTTCGGGGAGGAACATGCACAGCTCCCAAGCAATTTTGAAAACAATTTCCATAGCATCACACTACGCAAAGTGAAACATAAAGATACATAAAGCAGTTTGCATGTACTCCTTCTGCGAAGCAACAATACAAGAATAGACACTGCAATTATCGCCGAGAGAGGTGGCTTAGGGCATCAACTGATGTCTGCAGTCCCTCTGACCGGGAAGGCCCTAGGTTCGAGTCCCGACAGTGGCATGATTTTCGACACTAGCTAGTCAGCTAGGTCGAATTCAGTCGCTATCCAGAGGAATTCTAGCGGCCGGTTGCTCTGATCGGTAGTTTTCCGTGGTTTCTCAGATCAACAGCAGGCGAATGCCGGAGCAGTACCCTAACAAACAGGCCACGGACCGCGCGCGATCTTTCCTTCCTCTTCCTTGTCCTTTCCTCACCCACTTACACACACACACACACACTTACACTAACATTCACTACACTACCATACTTGGGAGACCGGTCGGGAGCTTAGAACTTGTCCCGGCTGGAGCGGTGCTGGTGAAGGGAGATTCCTGGTTGGGGAAACCCCGCTAGCCGACCAGTAGGTCGGCGCCGGATCTCACCATCCAGCAGGGGAAGCCCGCCACCTCACGAGGAAAAACATGCACTACACTTACGGGACTAATGACCTTAGTAGTTTACGCGCGGAATCACTAATCCCATCAATCAATCCAGTATCCATATACACCGTGCAGTGCTGGTGTTTTTTCATGAAAAATTATCTTACGATTAGTTGAGATGTGAAGTTAATTCTCTTACTCGAAAATTACCTAATGCTTCCATAGTATAGAGGAGTTGTGTCGATGGAAAATATGTTTGAGTAAAATAATTTATTAGTACGAAGGATTATATAATTATGATAATTATGAATTGTGGCGCAATGTTTCATTGCTATCATTAAGGGAGCTGATTAGTTTACTGGCGCCTTAACTCCAGAGTGCATGTTCAACCCCAGCTACAGGCAACGCTGGAATTCCTTTATTGTCATTTTCTTCTGTAGTGATGCTCTATTTCTTTTTAGCCTAAAACTTACGAAATATTTATGAATTTATTGTTGTTTTTTCCTTGCATATGCAATAGTTTTCAAGAATTACACTGCGACACTAGAGCACCGCCGCGATATACTAGGGCAGGGAGGGCTTTGGACAGAGGAAAAAGTCGGTTTTCAATTGTGCTCAAGCACTTCCAAGGATTAGTAGAACGTGGTATCCTATATTTCTTATCCTGCGTCTGTGTTTCATATCTAAAATTTCCTCTTTAGTTTTAATGTTTCTTTTACATCTTAATTGCATCATGTCAGCGGCAGACAATATTCTTGTTAAAATAGTATATGATCATATTTCTTTGTACCGAACGTGTTTTTCTGATGTTTCCTTTCGTTTCCCGTCATATTGTAGTGTTCTACGGCTGGGATTGAAAATATCAGCGGAAGGAATAACACGAGGAAATGCGTCTTCGAGGAAACGCGAGAAAAAGACGACTGCTACAACGTTTTCATTTCTGTTAACAAGCTGAAGACAAACCAACAAAACATTTGTACTAAAAATTACTTTGAATATTTCTGTAACTTGTATGCGGAACTAGCTTCTTCCACCACATTTTGAGCCTATACCCAACCAATTTAGTGCGGATTCCTACATACTCTCCCATGCTGGACAACCATGTTAAGTAATGTGCAGGTACTAGGACGAATGATCGTACCGGCTGCTTACCACAAAAGGAGGGAATGAGGACAGGATTTGGAAAACGATCGCGGGCAGTCAATGGCCCGTTTGTCGGAGTACTCCTCCGGCATTCCCCTTATATTGATCGGTCACTACAGAAATTGCAATCAGTGCGGCCTTCTGCTGGGTGGTCGAGCTGGTACGTGGCACTAGAGAGGAAATACGCCACCGCCGGATCTCGATCCATGAGACGGAATCGCATTAGAGATAGCGAAAGATCCAGCATCATTGCTACACGGTGGCGTGTTGCGACGCGACATTCACCTCTCCAACGCGACGAAATTTCTACACGCGCAGCGCCTGCCCCAGGCGACCGACCGCGTTTCCGGCGACTGCCTTCGCGCTCGTCACCTTTGGCGCGGGCCGACGCGCCGGCGGGGTATGAAAATGCGGGAATCGGTTTAAAGAACTAACTGTTATCGAGTCATATATTAGAAAAACTACGTTTACACTGTTTCAGAACCGAGAAAGATAACATATGTAAAATGATGTCATTTGTCGTTTCGCGAAAAAACAAACAAGTGTTTAAAAATATTACCGTCTGCATTGAGAACAATTTTAAGTATTTTCTATAAAATGTAATCATTTTAGAAATAACTCATTTTTGACCATCAAATATTTATTTCAGATTCTAACATTTCTTCCTTTGTAATAAATAACGACGATTTCTTATATTGCTCGGAGGTAAAAGCTAGTGAGGTACGTCCGTTATAAAATAGTACATACAATATAACTTTGATAGTGTGAAAATCATTGAATGCCAGCACAAATTAATTTCAAGCTTGTATTTTTAATGAGACAATACTACACAATACGCGTTCACGCTGTTACTTGGCTAGGAGTGCATAATATTTTCTTTTTAGAAAGTGAATGCTCTCAAAAATTTCATTTCCTAAATTCTGAAGTGATGTATGAAGCATTCGAACTACGTTAGCCTCTTAAAAAATGTACATATTTCTGTAGTAGTACGAATAATCAAGCTAGTTATGTCTTGCTTATTTTCAGAATCTGAACCCAGGGCTTCAGGCGGAGCTCAAGAACAAACTGAGTGAAGATTTGCTAGGTTCCCACAGACACTTGGACGACAGTCCGCCAGCAAAGTTTCCTGGCGGTGACCATCTTGTACACGCTGGCAAGTTGACGTCCGGGTGCCTGGACGCAGTGTTGCTTCCGGAAGGCCACTCGGCGGAGAACATCGCGGCCCACCTCAAAGGGGTGGTGGATGCATGGCAGAGTGTGGGGAAAGGTATGTACATTCATAAAGGGAGGGTGGATAGCGAATCTAGAAACTTGAAAATGAGCGGAATTTCAATGAGGAGAGGATTCAAGGTTGATAACCGGTATTCTTCAATGATTTGTATTTTGCCACACTTATTGAAGCAGATTCAGACACTCCCTTTCATTTAGCATTCCAGTGTGTGAACATGCCGACTTTTCAAAACGAAAAGTTTCATGAACAATAAATTGCCACGTCAGATCATTGATTTTTTAGAAAGCCAGATTATCGCGGTAGCTCGGATTCCGACGGATGAGTGTTGCCACGCGCGCGTAACAGCAGGCAGTGTCCCGCCCGCTCGTCAGCGACAGGTCTCGTCCTTGGAACGCCTTTAAACGATCAGCTGGGTCCGGTCTGCTCTGGACACGAGACGCGGGACGTCACTCCCGTAATAAGGGACCTACGATGAGATAACTTCACTTACTTTTACTTTCTCGTCAACATTCTTACGTAAAGAATAGAAAGGTGTTGTAATGCTTTCGCAGCAGCGAAAAGTGACGATATTTTGACAACTCGTAGTGTGGGCCCGTGAATCCAAAAAAGTGTATAATAATCTCTATGTAGGATCTACTTCCTGTAATACATAGAGTGAGGTCAGAATCGAATTTTGTGAGTTCGATTTTGAGAAAAACTGGTTCATGAAACGTCCGTCCGTTCATGGACAACATAACATTCAGATGCTTTTCTCTAAAACTGATATTCTGAATAGATGTGACCAAACCCGACGCCCTAAGAATTTTGAAACCTTTGATTATGGGGATAGTTTACATTAAGCCTCATTAAAAAAAACGTTAATTTGAAAAGGCTATTTCAAAGGCAAATCCGTTAAATAATGTGGTGATACTTTTGTTTTTTGGGAACACAAAAGCTCCAAGAGGTGGATAAACAGTATTACTTCTTTTAATGGTATTTTAGGTGGTAGCCATAGTAACGGACAATGCGTCGAATATGAAGGCTGCCATCAGGTCATTAGAATCCCCATGTGCCGTGTGTAGCTCACACACTATTTAGTTGTGTGGGCCATCCTCCTGCGAGAGATTGGTCGATGTTCTGGCGAAATAACTGGAGAAATTGTCAGTTTTCCGTAAGTTTTAACGGGTCTTTTAATACTTGAAGGATGGAAGATTTGTAGTGTTGAAATGTACATGTTGAAAACAGGCACAGCACCCTGGCTTCCGAACGCCTCCGCGACCAGCAACACTCGGCACAAGCTTCAGACTTGCAGCTTATCCAGCAGGTTCCCACCCGCTGGAACAGCAAGCTGACTATGGTGAGAAGATTGCTTGAAGTGAAGCATCATCTCATCATAGCCCAGTTTCAATTGCGCAACGCGCCGCAAGCTCTAGCTGGTTAGTCATGATTTTTGTCATTGTTATCTCCTGAAATTCAAATTACATTTGTAAAAACGTGTAATCCTCGTATATTTTTATAATTAATTTTTATCATTCTTATGTTTCAACCGACGACTGGATGGTTTTGGAGGACACTTTGTCACCATTCTGGAGCCATTTGAGTCTGCAACCTCCTTCTCTCCAGGAGAAATGTTCGTGACAGCGTCACTAGGTATTCCTACGGTGCGCGGGTTGGTGCACTCATTTGAAGCAGAATAGTGACAAGGACTCCAACGGGGCACATTTTAAAACAGAGTCGTCCGGAAGTCCAAGCCCGACTCAATCGGTACGAGTCCACGATGGAGTTGGCGCAGTTCGCGAACTTTCCTGGACCCCAGATACAAGAAGAATGGATTCATGTTGCAGACGGCTGATGATGTAGGACAGGCGTTGGAACGCAAGGTAAGAACAGAGGTTTATTCGTAAAGTGGGCAAACTGCTTCGACCAACGATACTTATATTATTCCTGCATGCTCTCAGTGGGAGTGTAACAATTCACCGAATATTGTTTGTAGAATTAGTGTTCGCTGCGGGGCCTCCGCTGGCACAAGAATGGTAACTCCAACAATTTCTCGACATTTTTAAGGTCGCTTTTTCAACATCTTGGTCATATAGCGACCATTGTGATTTTTAAACTGTAGGGAGAACACGTAAGGACAACACAAACATCATGTACCCGAAATGAAATGGGATGACGGGATAACTCATTTGATCAATTTTAGGACTTCGCATACTCCTGAATTGGTCGGAGAAAACACGGAAAACTACCGCTCTGAGCAGCCCGCCGCAGGATTCTCTAAATAGTAGTTGAATTTCATCCACCGATCTGTGTAGTCGAAAATCCGCCACCCTGGGTCCGGCATTGGGACCTCCCACTGAACGATACCGGCTGAGTCTGGCTCGGAGCCAGCATTGCCGCCCTCTGTAGCCACTCTGATCGGGAGGTCCTACGGTTCGAATCCCGACAGAGGCAGAGCTTCGATACTAGCTATATACTAGTCGAGATGTGGTATAGCCGCTGTCTGGAGGAGAATGATAATAGCCAGCTGCTCTGATCGTTCGTTTTCCGTAGTTTCTCTGATCAATACCAGGCAGATGCCGGAGAACTACCTTAACAAACCGGACTCAGACCGCGCGTGATCTTTCCTTCCTCTTCCTTTTACTATCTTCAAAGTTTACTTACATATGTAAGTAACACCACTACACGGGCCGGGAGACTAGACCCTGTCCGCGCTAGAAGATACTCAAACCGACGTGTACGTCGGCGACCGATATCACTAATCCTGCGGGTGGAAAATATTTCATCTTTCATTGGAACAGCTGATTTTGTATTTTGAGAAGTGATCTATTTTTAAAAAAAGATATACCATTTAAATATAGTGTATTATCTTTCATTTTGTCAGATGTAGGAACTTTTTGACTCTTGAAAATCACATACGAAACTCATCAAAACAAAAAAATAATTTAGTCACACCGTTTGATAGTTTCATTGTATGTAATGAATAGCTCGATCAGGTTTTTCCCATCTCGATCTGGTTTTTCATCCAGTTTCCCTCATCCATTGAGCAAATGCTGCGATGGCCCCTTGTTTTGCTTCTGGACATAAATGTGACTTCATTATCTGTGCACGTCTTCTAGAATTCAGTGATAAATACAGTTATTCAAATTATCATTTCCATGTTGTCGCGGCAGGAAGTATTATTCCGAAGGACAACGTGGATAAGAGCCCAACATTTATTGCTTATTTATCCTTGAAAATACATTTTATTACATGGGAGTTATTTTTTTATTCAAAATTCAAGTAGTATATGATTTAGTGTAGGGGTCACAGAATTTTGAAAATGTGCACACAATTCACTTCTCCCCTTAGTACATCATAAGCATTTTTAACTGTTTTTTGACTTAAACTGCTCTTATGTTCATAAAAGGCAATGAGCGGTTTTTGGATTAATTTTTGAAACCTCTCATTGCCTTTTATCCAAGGTAAATGCCATTTGTTCCTACAAAACTAAATCCATTATGGCTGCCCACTTTTTTTCTTTGACAACTATTAAGGATTTTGGAAATTTGTTGGGTGTATGAACTAGTATTGTTATTGCACTGGTTTTCTTTCTGAAAATCACTTGTCTTATGAGTGACATGAACAGGCACTTTCCTGCATGTCAGTGACAATTTATTTTCATGTAGGGCATGTTAGGAATTCCCACAATGGTATAACTGCACACTATTACTTTTACTGCTTTGTATTTATTAAATTTAAACATAATGTTAATTCTTTCTCTTAATATAATACCCATGAACTGGGTCTAAATTTTTATAATAACTTTGTGACTTGCATCACGGAAGAATTTGGAGGTAGAAGAAAGGCACTTAGTGTATGAAGACGAATGGGTGAGGTGTCAACTCTTGCATCGCTGAGAACGCACAATTTCATAATGCAAAGTTAGTTTTTAATTTATTGTCTTTTGCAATTTTTAGTATTCTTTATTTTCTGAATTTACTTTGATGAAATAATGTAATCTCTATTTTTCTATTATTAGGTCCTCATTATTCTGAAGGGATGTTAAACTTGAACAATCTTCAGTGCTTTGAAATAAAACTTATACACATCATAATAAATATTATAATAAAGTATTACTTTGCAATGTAAAAAAAGATAAATATTAAAACTTACACTAATACTCACCTAATATTTGCTATAGTGCGCATTTAACATAAAAGAAGATATAGATTGTATTTTATTAATTGGAAAGTAGTAGAAAGCCATTAGTTCTAAGTTATGGTATTTCATTAGGAAATTGTTTTGTGAATGTATCTAGTAGCAAGTTCAAGTATAATATTTTCTTGGAATATTTATGATGTCAATTCCTCAAAAATTAAAAGGGGTATTACTACTAGTATGTGAATTGCTTGAATTCGTTTGAATAGGTGCAATAAAATCCTACTGAATTTGATATCTTTTTTTTCATTTCCTTTAACTAGCAAAAGAATTACAATACTCCTCTTCCTTAAAATGCAACATTTCTTTTAGCATTTGCAATGTATACTGCTCTCATTAAAACCGATATCCCATCAAATTGTTATTTCTACACAAGGGATTATTAATACCGTTCACGTATTACAATAGCATTTAAATTATTGGAAATACTATATTATATAATTTACTCATGTAATAAAAAAATCTCCACTCAGAAACTACAAAGGTAATCGCGTTGAAATGTAACAACAGGCAAGGATATTTCACAACCACAACCTAAAAATTGTAAAAAATGCAGACAGATACCTTCCGATTCAAAGCACAATTATTTCGTAGCTAATTTAACATGTTCAGTGAACCTAAAGCGCCCAAATCTGATTACGAAAAGAATACCCAAACTGTATTTTCACAGGGCGAAGAACACACTGACTGTGGAAACACGGAAGTATAAAATATATGCTTTATTATTACGAGTAACACACGAAAACATTGACACATTAGCGCTGTATATTCATGTACGGGAGAAGGGCGAACTACAGGCGAAGTAGTCGTTGGACCAGCGATTCCCAACGATTGCAAATCGTTGAAAAGGCGGAAAGAATCGTTGATTGGATGAATCACTCGTTGCCAACACTACCATACATAGCGCATGGGGAAGCTCACTTGGAAGAACCGTCACCCGTTTCGCGGATCACGCCACCGCCCGCTGCTCAGCCCGGCCCGCCCGCCAGCCCGCCCGCTCGCCTCCCCTTCCCCCGCCTAACCCCGGCCGGCCCCTCCCAGCCCGCCGACAAACGGGTGGCTCGACCTTGCTCTCGCTCGGTGGCAGCGAGACGTAAGAAACCACAGTAATAACATTACGCGACAGAAATACTTTTCCGATCTTTCGGTAATGAAAAAGATTAGAGTGGAGGAAGAAAAGCCGTCGCCGTTCCCTCTCTTTCTCTCTCTCTCTCTCTTCCTTCTATTCTTCCTTGCTCTCTCTTACTGATTATCTCTCTCATTCCATCCTCCTTACTTCTTTGGAATCATCAGGGATCTCGAATCATCAAATACCAACGACCATTGTTGCGCGACAGAAAATTGTTGAGGTTCTTATTGTAGACGTGTTTCCACAGACACGCAGTCGGAGACGACGTTGGTTTGCCGACCCATCCCAGCAGCGTTCCCCGGGGTCGCCCTCGGGTCCTGCGACGTTGCCTTTTTTCGCGCACGGTGTTGCAGCTCGACAGTGTCAAAACCGAGCAGGCAATGCTATTAATACATGTTTCACGACCGTCGTAATCTATGCATTTTGTCTGATCCTCCTTGTTTCTCCCCTAATTTCTACCTGTATTTCTTTCTTTCGTTCTCTCTTTTCTTATTCATTCATTCTTCGATGCAATCCGGGCGTAACAACGATTAGAATTAAGACTGAAAAGAAGTAGTCAGTTTTTCATATTTTTACGGGTAAACGAAGCGTCGTATCTAATCGCAGCTCCGTAACTACTCCATTCTCAGCCTTGTTGCGCGTCGAACGGTGTTGTCGTACATTTTATAGCATTAACATTTCTAGAAATGCGGCTAATTGTTTATCAATGTCTCTCAAAAATTGCTAGTCATCTGCACGACACCGCATTTCCATTCAGACAAAGAAAGGGCGTCGTTTCCTCTCTCCTTCTCCTCTCTCTCTCTCTCTCTCTTCTCTCTCTCCTCTCATCATTCTTCCTTTCCGTCTCCCTTTTTTCTTTAGCGTATCCTTTCTTTCTTTCTTTCTTACTTTCGATTTATCAGAGATCTCGAATCCATAGGTAACGTACGTGCGTTGTGGCGTTGTAGAATTAGGAGAAGGCCGTTGCGCCGCAATCACGAGATCGAAGCGCGCAGTTCTGCGAATCGGCGCCCGGAAGACCTGTCAACGGTCCGATAGCTCACGCACGCCGCCCGCCAGGCCGTGCAGCTGCGCGCCGTTTGCGAGGCGCGCCCGCCCGCCCGCACAAACGAAGCAGCAGCAGCAGCCGCCGCCGCCGAGTCGCCTGCCAGTGCTCCAGGTATAATTTAATGCTTCTGTAAGAATGTGAATAATAGTGCTCATTGCCAGATATTACGCTTCATGCGTATAGTGCAGCAGGAAAGCTAGGTTATGAACATCAATGAGCTTTTTAAGTGTGAATATTATGTAGGTTAGGGCAATTGTGGCGAGGCAAGAAAGCTAGGTTATGAAAGTACAGGTTACTCATGTGATAGTTTACAAGAATTGGTATCGGATCTTTGAAACGAAATGTAAAGAAAACGAATGATTCGCACTCGTAATATTCCGACTGATAGCAGAGCCGCCGCCGAGTCGCCTGCCAGTGCTCCAGGTATAATTTAATGCATCTGTAAGAATGTGAATAATAGTGCTAATTGCAGATATTACGCCTCATGCGTATAGTGCAGCAGGAAAGCTAGGTTATGAAAATCAGTGAGCTTTTGAAGTGTGAATATTACGTAGGTTAGGGCAATCGAGGCGAGGTAGAAAGCTAGGTTATGAAAGTGCAGGTTCCTCATGTGATAGTTTACAAGAATTGGTAATCCTTGAAACGAAATGTAAAGAAAACGAATGATTCGTATCGATAGGAAATCCGTATTTTGTCACGCGAATCCGAGACCGAAGCTGTGAAACGGCTGGCGTTAGAGTGAGTACGAATTGTTACGTGTACATCTCACTACGCTGTGAGCAGAAAGGGAATGTTCGTCTTCTGTTCACGAAACGGGAAAAGGGGGCATTTCTTCTTCATCACATCTTTTTCACAAAGAAATATAAATTCAACACTGAGCTCAGTTTCTAAGTAATATTTCCGTAAATATTGAAGAATTCACATGCACTGGAAAAGGAACTTGCACATCCCACAACGATCAACTGTGTTTTCACGTAATAAACTGCTTTCAAGTTGGTTGTAAAGCAATTCCAACTCGTATATAACCTGATTCTTTGCTAATTTCATTACACATTCTTTACGAAAACATATACTTGATGATTCATGAGAATTCTCATACATATGGAACAAAAGTTTTCCACTTCGTGGCGACACTCCTGCCACCTAGTAGTGGTAGTGTCCATGCGAAGCTCCCGGCACCTAGCGGACGTTACACGAACCACGTAGCGACGCTGTCGCCATCTTGTAGCCCTCCAACGAACTACAGTAATCGTGTTCTATCGTTTGCTGTACTTTGTATCGAAAATGAAACAGAATATAATATAAATAATATAATATATATATTATATATAATATATTATAATATAATATTATATTAAATATATAATACATATTATATTATACTATAATATATATTACATATATTATATAATTTACATATATATATATATATATATCATATTCCTGTATCAATATATATTTATTCATATTTGTGTGCATGTGCATGGGGGTGGCATGTGTGTGTATGATGATATATAAATTCATTCTTGTAACATCTTGTTTTCCCATGTTGCAAATATAATAAAGTTTTCATTGTCTTCTGATTTTAGTGGCGGGTTGGTTCACTCTCAGAGCATCGATCTGTCTTGAAGATTGTCGTTCCTGATGAACTACATGGCTCAATCATCACCAAAACTCTACCTGTGAGACCCAATATGACGACACGAGACGTCTGCAAAATAATTCTCACAAAGTTGAATCACTAACCCTCAAGATTCAAACTTGTAGATGGAGAAGGTAAGAATATACATTTTGTAATTTTTGTAACTCATTAAACCGGTTGTATAATGTATATATACAAAATTTTACATGACAAAAATCCATTTTTTGAACAGAAGAGCTTCATCAGCCTAAGGTATAAAAAGACCTCTGCAATGGCTCAAGAGCTCCCCACTTACATTTTTAATTTCGAAGAATTAAAAACTTCATATAATTAATAATATACATGAGCATTCATTTAAACAAAATATTTATTCAATTAGTGACTCTGAATGTGAAAATATCAACTTTCTCTTTTCAATATTTATATTTAAGAACACCTCCTCTTGTAAAACTGGATATATCTTCAAAACATTGTAATATATTTAACTCTATTACACTAAGAATTAAAACACTACATATATTTCCAAAATGTATTTTAAATGTTCAGTTTTTGAGTTAAGAGTTCTGAATTTTTTATCCACAGCCAAAGACAAAGTAATAGCATAATTTAATTATAACCAACAATTGGGGTAAATTGCATCATACTTTTATCATTAACAATATCAATGATTTTCCACTCTAAAATAGTTGAAAACTATAAAAAATCAGTGAGATATCTTTCTAATTTCTCACTGAGCAGACTTTCGTTAAATAATCATTATTGTAATGTTGCTGTTAATAAATCTGTAAGTCATAACTTCTCTCCGCATCTTCAGCATTACAGTTTTGTTTCTTAAGCATAAGGGACAGAATTTGTTTGCCTCTCATGTCTCTGCCCACTCACCCAGAGCATTGTGAAAAGGTTCTGGCTTGTGAGCAACGTACCTGCTTGTGTAAACTCTTGCATGGGGAAAAGCAGAAAAACGAGAAAGTTGCTGCAGCTTATGACCTGAAGCTCACCTTCCGTGCTGTCTCAATGTGCCAGTAGAGCATGGCTATCTTGGCAAAGAGACCAGTTGCCAAATGGCCAAAACAGGAGCAGATGCTCTCAGCCCTCGATTGCAACATTGTCTAAACACTCATGATTTCCCCCTTTTGTATTATATTCAAGAAAATCTTTATACAGGATAAGATGTTGGCTTTCTGTAGTTACAGGAACTGTAAGCAGCTTGATTTGCAAAGTGCAATGACTGGAGATATTTGGAGTTCTATGTAATATTCTCACAAGCCTGCCTAGGTTTTAAGTTAAAAGTTTTTTTTTTATTATTATTTCATTTTATTTATTTTTTAAAAAGCTGTCAGATGTTATATAAAGATCGTATTTAATACATGTTAAAAGTATATAAAGATGTTTTAATTATATTTTTAAATGTATGTTACAATAAGGGATAGTGATTTTTTTTAAAAATTGACCAAAATTATAAAATTTAAGTTATATTTTATTCACAACTTAAAACCACAGATCTTGTGGGGATCTTGTAGCAAATCAAATTGAGTCCACAATATACTAGTCAGCTGTCAATTGTTATTTCAGGCATTAAATCAATAAGTGAATGTTTTATGACTCATACATGTTGTTAAACTTTTGGCTATCACCAAGTGATAGATGGCACGTAATTTTGCCTATCACCAAGCAAGCCATCGACTCCTAGAAGTATTATTACTACACTTAGTTATATTTGAATAAATATACCTACAATAACCATAGGGAACTATTTTTAACTTTTTTATTTCGTAATACATAATAGAAAGTTTGGTTTTTTAATTTAACATTTAAAAAACTCAATGAAAACCCCCAACAAAACCCCCCAAATAAATTTGCCCCCCTAAAATTTCCACTAAAGAGAAAAACAATCCCTAATTTCTAAAAAAATTTTCTAAACTACAGATGGAAAAATTGGACGGTAAAACAAATTTATAAGCATCACAACATTGAGGTGTTTGGAAAAATATCTCAATAAGTAAATATTTGATTTAAGTGTGCCTCACAAGGAATCAACATGTGCGTTAAAAGATATAACACTGCATTGAGTACCTGTTTGTTATTTTTCAGAAACTCTTCTAGGTGACGGAGAATGCCCTCAGGATGTACGAGGAGGTGTCTCTCAACTGGGCAAGCATTGCATATTCGCATACAAGAGGATTGATCGAAGATTGCCTGGCCACCGAACAGCATCTCCACAATAATGAACATCCCAATGAAAGAACTTACAAAGGATAATGTTGCGAAGTGTGTCATTGTTTTATAGTGTAGCAAGAATACTTTTCAATATTACTTAATGTTTCTAACACCTTGGACAATTACTTAAAAAGCAATGAGGAACCAATTTGAAATGTCGTTTTCCCTAATGTGTCCATATCTTGCCTTCTAGCTGCAATTAAACAGAATTGTGAGACTGTAAAGAAACGCAAAGAAATCACTGTTCAAGAGATGTCTTGCCTGTAGTTTTAGTGTAAATGACCTCCGTTTGATTGAAGTTAGTATGGTAGGGTCATTAAAGAATGGCTGTGCGTGTTAATTTTCTGACAGATGCAGATGAGAGAGCATAGGCAAATGGAAAGTGATGCATTAATTGAAAGAATCATCATTGTGCAAGGATGGTTTATGGCATTTGGAAAATTATATACTTTTATTTTTAATGTTTTGTTTTGTTTAAACTTGGTTTTTTTTTCCATTAATTGTAGGAAGTGAAGGAAATTTTCTGGAACTCATGAGATTCCAGATTACCTTATTTTTAGTTTTGCAGTACATGTGAAAAATAATTTTAAAGCTGTATTTTTTTTTCAAAAGTTTTTAAATGATTTTTGTATATTTGTACAAAAACTGTATTTATATACTGTACTTCATTATACACAAACCTGAGAAGTTTGAAATAAGCTTTAAGATTATTTTTATCTTAATCTCATTCCTTTTGAGGGTAGTTGGGGTAATGAATGGGGATGTGGGGAGTAAGATGTTCAGATGTTACTTCCTTTGTGTTAAATTGGATAGGCTTATCAAGCCAGAAGTTAGCATGGTTAGTTACTGATATCATATGTTACAGTAAAACTCCATTTGTGTGTTTTGCACTTCACATTTTCATGTTTATGTGTTGTTGTTTATAAGTCCCAGACAAATTTCTATTACTTCCTATCTTAAATTATTTCAGATAAGCATTTTATGTTTATTCATTTTCATGCTTATTGGTGCACAACAAAAGTCCAGATGACATAATGAGCAGTAAGTGATATTTATTGCGTCATTCTAGAGAAGCTCTAGGAATCTGTTTTTGATTCAGAGTTCTGAAGGTACGTGAGGCTTATCAGCCTTTCACCAACATTTGAGAGGAACGGAGGAGACTGAACAAAACCTCAGGGGGTAAAGATAGTGACACCTGTATCCACTAGTGTTCCTAAGGCTTTACATAATGGTTCCAAATTGACAGAAAACATCTGGCAATTGTATGTCTGTATGAAATGCAATGGAATGTGGGTGATTATGAAGCAGTTATTACATTTTGAGGAAATATTCAAATATTCGCTTTAGGTTCAGTCAAAAGCAAAGGGTTTAAGATTAGACTCCTTTTTAAAAGTGAGTTGTCAGAATACCGAGTTTTATTTTGCACCTAGATTTTCCTCATTTTAAGTTAAGCAGTTTTCTCACTTCCAAATTTTTCCCTTCAGTCTCCTTAAAAAAACACATAAATGAAGTTTTACTGTACTTGTATTTTTGTGCCACATCAAGCAGTTGCCATGATGTGTAATCTAGTTCCCTCTGTCAGATCTTACTTACTATCCAAGGGGCCTTAAAATTCAGTATTTAAAATAAACGTGTCTTTTACCCCAGAATAAGAACTAAGTAGTAGAAGAATGTAGTTTTAAACAATTTACATGTTGTTACGCTCCCCACATTTGAAATTTATTGTTACTGCATATGCACAGGGTTTATTTGCTGGAATCACATGCCAAGAAAAGAAAGAAATATGGTAATTGAAAAATGTTCGAGAGAAATTGGAAAGAAAGGGTTTTAATCATTTTCATATTTCAGGCATAATAGATCCCATTTTCTTGTGACAAAAAAAAAAAGAAGAAAAAATTGAATTCTGAATGGATGTGAAATATGTGAAAGGAGAATATTGTTTGTAAAATATGTTTACACAAGTACATAAGCCTGGGAAGTTTCCGTATGGATATATTTAAAAAAACATCTAGCTAATATAATAATCCAATAAATTACATTTCTTGGTATTCTTTAAGCTGCATCTAATAGGAAAATATGCATGTAAGAGCCTTTAACCCTTCAATGCACAGAGTTTAGATTTTGTGACTTTCCATTTAGTAGGCCCCAGAAGCCCGGTCTAAATAAAACAATAATTTGTGACCGCAATGAAGTAATGAATGCCATGATTTTTATTATTAAGTAAACTTACATTTTAAACTTTTAACACATAATAAGGAATTTTACTTATTTGTTTTCTCAACTATAGTGCAAAATACTGTTTTTTAATGTTCTAGTAAAAGTTTGTTTTCTTACACAAAGTACTGTGATTTTGTTTTCTGCCTTTCGCAGAGGCATAAACAGAACCTGAAAAGAAAGTAACAACCTCAATAGAAAGAATTTATAAGAATTTTACCACTATATTACTATTTGTAAACATTCGCCTTGCCTCTTTATTTGCTTTGGAAATGATCTTTAGGAGTTGTGTCAAACTTGTGTCCCTGTGAATCCTGAGGACTTCAAGAGCATTTGGGGGTTCTTTTGAGGAAATGAGGGTTTCTCACTCATATTTTCATATTAGCATGGAAAAATTCTTCTGCCAATTGCATATAACCCTTTCCCATTGATATTAGACTTGAATCAGTTTTGTGAAGATTATGTATGCATCCAAAGCAGCAACGTCAATCTTGTTGTTAAATAACCACATTGGTCATTGACAGTATGCCTTCATGACGTGTAATTGTCGACCATTCGATCCGGGACGTCTACTCTAATCTTCGTTTTGTTATATGCAAGATTGGTTGGTTGATGGTTTCTTTTTTGCCCTTGGTCTTGGTCAGATGTATTGTGCTAAGAAGATAAATAATTTTGTTGTTTTGGCTTGTTTGATACAACCAAGATTTCCATGGTGACCAAAAAGTTTAGAACATAATTATCTACCATTATAATCTCACAGTTCAGATAGTATTTCCTGCATGTTAGCTGGTAATGTTAGTTTCTTCTCCACTAGAAATTCACTAAGGAATGTGAACATAAAAAATTACAAACTTAGAATCTCAAAAACGTTATCAGTTGCAAAGTTATAACCACCAGTGACCAATGACTGTATGAATTCCTTTATCGTCTTCAATGCAAAAATCTTTTGTACCTGGTTCATCTTTTCTTTTTCCATAATATTTGTCATTTAGTGTAAATCCGTTCCAAAATCCCAGCACTAAAATCTTTATTCCATATTTGTAAATGTGTTCCTTATGCGTTAAAGGATTTGTTAAGCGAAAACAGGTCTAGGAGGTCTACTTAGTGGAAAAGCGGAAAGCACAACTACCTGCTGAAGTTAAAAATATGGAAAAATGTCATGGCTTACTAGACCATTCTGTGCCATAAGATAAGAAATATAACAAAGAGGTATCATAAAGGACATACCTGTAATGTAAGCGGTAAAATATTTACAGCACTGAGGTCCATTAAGTGCACTGAATGATTAAAGAAAATACACCTCTTCATTTATTTAAAAAATGCATAATCTTTATAAAACGTCAAAAGAAAATGATGTCTCTATGTGGAATGTTTTTTATTGAATTAAAAAAAAATTACATAACCCTGACCAGTACCTGCTACTCATTAAAAATTTCAATTTTGAAAGTAAGAATCAAAACCTCTTACTAGTTATGAAGAAGAAAAAGGACTCCTCTTTGGAACATGAACGTTATCATGAGAATCAAATGAGGAAACAGTTTTTTTACCCGTGCATTTGCAGCTCAAATTAATGAAGCTTATACCGTTATCTTTCTACCCACTAATACGCTAGTCATAATGCACCTTTCGCGCACTCCTTAACATGAAAGGATTTAACTGCAGCTCTCCTTTTTAAGAAGTACTCAAAATATTTGAGTGTTTCTTTCATAGTTATTTTGAATATTGAAAATATATGTCATTTTAAGACCTTTTTTTGTACTCCTTGTATAACTAGATTTGGTTTTTATTTCACATCACCACATCACATATAGCTTACAAATTATAATCTTATATATTGAATGACTTTGTCTTGTCGTCTTTTGTCATTTGTAATAAAAACTTTCTAGATGACAGAAAAATGTTGATGTGTTCTTGTAAAGCATGTTGCAACCTTTACTTTTTACCTGGAAAAATACCACTCCTTTAGATTTCATGCAGCAAGTTTGAATGTTTTAAAACATACAGACACTCAGTATAATCAGCATCAGCACAAGGCATGGACAGACGGGCACGATCGTCTAGGGCCCCACAAGCCAAGGGGCCCAACGATGGGGAAAAATTAGAAAAAAAATTAAAAAGAAATTAGTACTTGAGAAAATTGTTATAATTTTACAACTTGCGGTACAGTAATTGATATCTAATGAAAACTTGTACCTTAAACTTTTACCTTACAGTAGTTTTGCTTTAAGTAGTAAATTAGTCATTACTAGGGGCGGATTTTGATGACTTAAAACACTTAAAGCATCATCCAAAAATGATCAATAAAATGCTCTTTAAATGTTTTTAAAATGCCCTAAAAACAAAGACAAATGACATAAAAAATTTAATAAAACCAGGCCAGATGAACAACTCAAACCATTGGATATGTTACTGATGTAATCGAGGCTCCTTACTTTTGTCCAATTAATCACAGCCTGCATCCTTTTGGTTTGGACAAGAAAATCTGTCTTTATTTATCGTGAAATCGGCGGCTCACAATGGCGCGTGGACTTGACACAAACCTTAAATTATATAGTATCACAACGATTGACATTACAATATATGAGTGAAAAAATCGAATAGGCTAATCAGGAATTCTGTGGAGAACATTTTTTGCATCTCGTAAATATTTATTTGAAGCAAGTACCATTAAAATGACATTAAAAATACTTTTTAGTCGAAATCGACAAAAACGACTTAAAAATGGGTAATTTCCTTTTGTCATGACATAAAAAGAATCGTTCTTAAGTGAAAAGAAAAAAAAATGACATTTCATTAAAATCCGCCCCCTAGTCATTACTTATAAGGTAGGTCTCTATGAAATGAATTAAATGACGCTAACATTAAAATAGGTTCTACAGAAATTCATATTTATTATTTCATGAATTTAACAAGTGATAAACACTTTTTAATGTTTTAAGCTCACCATAAAAATTGTATTTGATCAATAAATACTTTTAATTAAAACTTATTTAAAATATTTTTCCAACACCTTTTTTCTAGCTTAACCCTTTTCTGCCTGGGAGATTTTTTTTTTTCAAAATTGTTTTATTTACATATTTTGTGAATCTCCTGATTGAAGAGAACCTAAAAATAGGTTACACTTAATTTTTGAAATTTTAGTTTTTGAGATATGAGGTGTGACATATATGTCACGCTAGGAGATCATACAAAAAGTCTGGTATACATTTTTATTTTATTTTTGTAACACAAATGAACAATATATTTAGGAGCTCTAATTTTAAACTCTTTTTGGTTAAAATAATAATAATATTAATAATACAAATAATAATAATATCGTTGATGACAGTAAACATTTCTATAAATGGCGGGCGTACATATGGATACTTCAATTGATATTTTTATGAGCTGTAATTATATGATACGACAAAGCAATCAATGCACAGACCCACATCACATTTCATGCACATTGTGCGAGGTCGGCGATCATGTTTCATATGCACAGCGTCTTCTTTTCTTATTTGGCACATTGCAAACCAAATGGTTTCTTCCATCATACCTTACAACAGTAGTCTTCGAGCTTGGATTTCTTCCAATTGATTTTGGAGGACTTGGATTAGTAGTGAGGTACTTCTGCACAATGACTTCGTCTAAAATCAAGTTGCGAAATATCATTCCTGTATTCTTGTGAAGAATCCATGCATTGTGCAGAGATACATCTAACAGCCAGGTGAAAATTGCCCACCACCATTTTTTGCCACGAATTGCTACTCTGTACTTTCCAACATCTTGGTCCATGCGGTCAGTACCACCCATTAATTTGTTGTACTGCTTTACTAAATGAGGTAAAGAAACATTTATTTTCTTCTTTTGTTCCTTTGAATATCTTGGGGTCTTTGTATTGGTTGAACACTATGGCATGTTGATGCAACTGTAAAACTGAGTTGTCATCCATCTTACCAGCACTATGCCGCTCTCCTTACTACTGGCAAATTCATATTCTCCTCTTTTCTTCTTTGACATCACCTTTATTGATGGAAGCTTGCATCCTTTGGGAACTCTGTTCCTCTTACAGTTCCTGTTTGCACCCATGCCTCCCAAAATATTGAATCATGCACTCATCATAATCTAAATTTTGTTCTGGCTGAAAATGCTCTAAAAATCGTTTCTTTAGCAGATCCATTATTGGGCGCAGTTTCCACATTTTATCATCCACATTTTCTTTAGTGTTATCACAACAATCGTAATCGCATTATACATTCAAATCTGTCCTTCTCATTACATTGAAGACTAATTCATTGCATATCGTTTGTGAATCCCAAAGTGCCGTCGACTTGGATGCTGATTATATCCCGACAGAATAAGAATTGCAATAAAAGATTTCATTTCATCGGATGTAATTTTGGGATCAGAGCAATTCTTGAAAAGGGCGTATCTAGTGGCTTCCTCTATCAAAAAGTCTATAAGAGAATCATCCCAGAACAGTTCAAACAGATCAGAAGGAGATAATTTTCTGTAATTTGCATAGCAGTTTTCTGGAAAAAAGAATTCCCATTCTTGAATATCTTCTCTTTTCCAATCAGTGTACACGGTATTCTTAGTCTTCACGTGCATCTAAGCTTCTCTTTTGCTGCTTTTCATCACTAACACTACTGCTGCAAAATAAATATCTTCTTCCGGCCTATCCTGCGATCGTCTCTCAATACAGCTTGCATCTGCTTGCAAAATCCACGAGCGAGGTTGTTCACAGTTCCGCCACGTCTTCTTCTCCTGAATCTTCGTCAGACTCATGTGAAACAGCAGGAGGTTGAATGTAAATGCGATCAGGATCAACATCGTCTTCTTGAGCCTCCAGCTCAGCCAAAATCTCATACAACGATAAGCTCCTAAAACATAACCTCATAATGTAGCTTGCCTAGCGTGCCATATATGTCACGTAAATGAAAAACAAAGCGAAACTCACCTAAATGTCATTGTTGATACTATAACAGTATACCACAGTAAACCTTATGCTTTGGTGTACTGAACACTCTAAATATATCAAAACTTACTTCAAAATAACACCACCAACAAGCGATCACTCTAAGTGCTGCAATTACAAAGCGGGAGCGCAACACAAATAGTTCGAACGCTTCCACTAGAAGTCGGTAAGAGATATCTATGAGAAAATTAGTGCAACCAAAGAGTAGACGTCAAATATGAGAAACATAATTGAAAAAGAGCGGGAATTTTAAAATTTAAAATTAAAAAAAATTAAAAGCTTGGTGTGACATATATGTCACGCTAGGCAGAAAAGGGTTAAACGTAATTTTTGTTATTTGTTGAAATAAAATCACACATAGTTTCTTGATGCAACTTTCACTTTTTAAATTTTTTTCGGGGACGTTTCAGCGTTGCTCCAGGCCCAAAATTGTCAAGCTCCGGCACTGAGCACAATAAATTAATCACTGTTGCGCTACTTGATGCTTGTGTTTTACGCCGTGTTGCAGCAACCCATTTAATTCAATTCAATTCAATTCATGCCTTATTTTACGTGGCGATGCTCAGGCCATCAGGCAAATGGTGCTACACTCGAAGGAGAGCGTGGCGGAACTCGCGAGGTCTAGTAGAGAAAAGAAGTATTGGTCGCGCGACGAAACTGACGATTCTTGAGCATCTTTTATATGCAGTAAATCTATAACATAGCACCCCCGGCTTTACTTCCCCTCCAAAGGAGGGCGTACAAAGGCCCTTAAAATTAAGGTTTATACTTGGGGTTTTCTAACGTGGCATCTGAGAGTAGTATCTCCAAGATGGAAAACGGCACGTTTTGGATCTTTCTCAGTCCTGCCGCAAGATGTTAGAAAAAAAATACAAAAAACGAAAAATAAAAAAAAAAAAAATACGCCAAAAAAGAAAATTAAAGCACGAAAACGCAAAAATAAACGAAAAACACGAAAAAACAAGAAAACGAAAATGCAAAAAAACCAAAACGAAGAAAGAAAACAGAAACAAAAAAACAAAAAAATCAAAACAAAAACAATACGAAAAAACAAACGAAAAATCCAAAACAAAAGCAAAAATGAAAACGAAGAGCCCAAAACGAAAATACGCCATTTTCAGTCAAAATGCCACCCACATTGTCGCCGATTTTTTTACGATTCCCTATCGTCATGTACCAGTAGTTAGGAAGTAGTGAGGAAACCAGTAGTGAGAAAACCTCTAAAACCGTAGTTTTCGTCCGAATTGGACGAATGACCACATTTTCGGATAGCCCTTTCCCCGGGGAACACGCCGGTGGCTTCAGAATGCCAAAATTCGCATTCGTTTAGGAGATATGGTCGTTTTACCAAATCGTAAACTTGATAATACCCCCTGTTGAACTTTTCAAATTTCGACCGGACACGGATTCTTCTCAAAGCCAGCACCTGACTCGAAATTTAACGGCGGTTTCAATGGTGCAGGTCATTTTTCTCGCTGAGGCTTGCTTTTCTGGCAATTTGCGAAAACATTAATAAAATACGCCATTTTCAGTCAAAATGCCACCCACATTGTCGCCGATTTTTTTACGATTCCCTATCGTCATGTACCAGTCGTTAACAGGAATGCATAGAGAAAAGTATTCTTCAATTTACGTGTGAAGGTGGATGTGCATCACCAAGAGTTTCACTGTGAGCATTAGGGGCTTCTTGCCTCTCACCCTCTTCCCCAGCAGTGCTGGCATGAGTGAGTGTGCCACTGTATCTCCATTATTTATGCTCTCATTCCTTTCCCAGCCTGGCTGGACAAATGAGGATTTTCTTTGCACCTCTATTGTTCGATGCTTGGTCACACACAGTGGCTTTGACAATGAAACCAACCTGCTGTAGTTTCACTATCGCTTCTTTGATTAAGTTAGCAAGAACTTCGGAGGGCGTGTTTTTACTTGAAAAAACAACCAATTGGCTGTTTGTATTGCCGATGCACACCCTGAATCATAAAAACCAGAGCATGATCTGCAACAATGTACGAGCGTCCCTGCGAGCCAAAATCAACAAAACCATCGATCAGGCCCTTCTTATCATTATAGATAAGACGTTTTCTGAGAGACATCTCGTCGAACATAAGGGTACAATACTTGTCCTGATCAGTCATAGAACTGGCTACTTTTTGCATCATCTCAAGGACATGATCATTAATTCCAATATCCATTGGAAATGTTCAGACACGCAACAATGTTCGCACAGAAGGTAGTGTAAAGTAACAACAAAGCAGCCGATATGCCTTTGGACTGCGTTTGAAGATTGATAAAGCCAATACCTTTTCCTGATGCGTCCACCGCCTTGCAGTACCCTGCCGATGGAGATTACGAAAATTTCCCTGGATAAAGGTACGCAACTCGGGGGATACAACACCCTGAAGCATTGCATCTAAGTTACCAGTCTGAGCAAGTGTTGCCAAATGATTGTTTGATTCCTTCAGCCGTTTCAGCTTACGCTTTAGCTTAATTGTCTCAGAAATCAAACGGCCTTTAATTGAGCGTAATAGCTGCGTCTGGATGCCCGGCTTCCACAAGAATCTTTCTCCGTGACTCCCTTGTTGTTGAACCTGAAAAAAGTATTTTTTTTTTCTTCATTACAAATTCATGATATAAAATTTACAATGTACACTTTGTATGTACAATGTATGTACAATGTTTTTTGTACAATGTACAAAAATTTACACTTGTGACAAAGTAAACAGTGTTTTACAGTATGAAATCATGTACACCTGTCCAAAAAATTAAGGCACCGAAAAAGAGATATACAAACAAATGAATGACAGCCAAAACTAAATATTAAGTGATAAATATTGTAATTAATTTACA